>QWZN01000135.1:0-104656 GCA_003693225.1 Venturia aucupariae | reverse complement strand
TAATAACTACTAATTAGTATTGGTATATCTCTACTAGATCCTATTAAGTATATAGGTATAGGTTGACGTTAATAATAAAACAAGAATAATAAAGCAAAGAACAAAGCAAGAACTAGTTATTAGTATAGTATATTCTAATTAATTAATAACCTACAAGAGAGCTTATAGGTTATAACTATATACCATCCCTATACTATAACTACTATATTATATTAGGTAAAGTTGGTAGGTAGGAATATCCCTAGCCTAAGAGTAGCACCCAACCTCTATCTATATATATTACTATATAGGATAATATTATCCAAACATGTATATAGGGTTACCCCGTAATATTAAGTCAACTCTATTTTCTACTTACGAAGCAACTCCCTCTACTATAAATAACCCGGACGACGAGGGCTTTCCCTCGCTCCCCGGCTCCACGGGCGTAAGATAGGACGGTAGCGGAGCCCCCGTCTAGCTACTCCCTACCTAATATACCTCTACGATCTAATAACTAGTCGCCGCCTAGAGAGTTACGGAGAATAAGCTAAACGCGGTAGAGGTAGCTTTCGATAACTAGAGGAGCTAGGATAAAAAACTACGCGAACTAGTCGACGCCCTTTAAGCGTTTGCCTCCTACGAGACTGCAGCGCCTGCCTACGATAGACCGGATACTATAGGTCCTCGGGAATAGAAGCCTCCTTTGTAGGATAGTACCGTAACTACTTTCCGCGACTTTCTTATTCGGCTATAGAGCTCCTACCGAGTACGCTCCGGCCTTAAACTAGCGCTCTCCGCCCCCTACTACTAGGACTATATTAACGACTACCTCCCGTACAATAAGCGCGTAAGGTTGCGTAACTTCTAGATAGCGGGCGGCGCCTCGGGCTACTAGGACCCTAAGGAATTCTTTACGGTCCTTAAGGCTACTTTCGCGGACTCTATAGAGAAAACGAAGGCTTTGGAAAACCTTATAAGGTTGAGGTACTAGGACGGCCAACTATAGTATAATTACTAGCTGGTTTTTGACGAGCTCCTATACGTATCGGACGGGACCTACTAGGATAACGCTATAAAGATTATATATCTAAAGAAAATATTTTCTAACTAGGTTGCTATAAGTACGGTCCCTATATAATATATACTATAGTACGCCGGTTACTATACGGAGGTCGGCCGTATTATAGCCAACTACGAGAATACCTCCTAGTTCGCGACTAAGAACCGAATATAGCTCTCTAGGCTAAAGTCCTTAGAGCCTGGTACGGTTGGGTCGTACGCCAGCCCTAGCGGAATAACTAGCTTTCGCCCTAATACTAGGTCCTAGACGGAGCCGGTCGATACCGTAATAACTACTACCCGGGTTTAAATAAGCGGATAGCGCTCTACTATAAGCTTATCGCGACGGTAGCTAAACCCTAGTAGCTCTAAGGCCCCTACCCGCGCTAAGTAGGTTACCAAAGCGGAGCTCGACTTAAGACGAGAGAAAAGACTCTACTTCTAGTACGGAGGGAGCGGATACTAGTTGAATAACTACGTCTACCGCGCCGCCCTAAACCCTATAAAGGCCTCCTCCGGATACGTTAACGTGTCCGCCCTCCTCTCCGTACCGGATACCCTACCTATATTGGAGGACTCCGAGCCGGAAGAGGCGGGAAAAGTATAGCTCCCTATTATAGTTAGGATAAGGGAGCTAAGAGAGTACTTAAGCAGGGCTAGAAATTATACCGGGTAAGAATAAACGGGAGGAGTATATTCACGGACGTTTACCTAAATAATAATACTACTTCTCCTATATTTACCCTGATCGATAAAGGCTACGAGTACTACGCTATAATAAGTAATAACCTAACGAGGAGACTCGGACTCCGTCTAGTCGACGACGCTTTACGACGAATACGTAGCGCTATAAAGGTAATAACGGATACTAAGATTAGAGGGGTAGTTAGGTTCCGGATGAATATAGGCGGATTCCGCTAGAATATATACGTATACGTCGTACCTAACCTGTCCTACGACTTGATCCTAGGCAACCTATAGAAGGCCTATAATATAATCTAGATAGCGCCTAATTAGGGCCGGCTCTAGTACGGCCGTAGTCTATAGTAGATTGCGGAGCGTTACCGCTACAAAGAACGTAGGCCCGCGGGAATATCCGCGGCCTCTACTATAGACGGTACGATAGCCGTAGCCGGCCGTAGTCTATAGTAGATTGCGGAGCGTCACCGCCACGAGGAACGTAGGCCCGCGGGAATATCCGCGGCCTCTACTATAGATAGTACGATAGCCATATCTATTAATCTAGGCTCGGAGGTACGTAAGGCTACCCCGAGGCAACCGGACTCCGTAGTAGAACTAGTAGTATTAATACCGATTATATATATAGGTATAGTTAGTAGGCCCAATACCTAGTCTAGAGACTACTATATGGTACGGAACTCTAGCCTAGAATAGTCGGACTCCGCCTCCTATATTACGATAGCTAGTTTCTCCCGGGATACGAAGACGCGTATTACCGTAGTAAATATAGAAGACGTACTTAAGGCCTTAGACGATAAGCCCCCTACTACGACGGCGTAACTTAAGAAGTAGCTACCTCTAGAGATCTACGACCTTACCCCGCTATTTTCTAGCCGGGAGACCGAGAAGCTAGCCCCCTTCCGCCCTAACGTTGACTATAAGATCGAGCTCCGGACGAAGGCGGATAGGTCCCTAGAGATACTACCCTAGGGCCTACTATATAGAATATCTAAGGAGGAACTACTAGTACTATATAAGATACTTAATAACCTCTTAGTAAAAGGGTTTATCTGGCTATCGACTTCGAACGGCGGGTCTCCGGTCCTATTTATCCGGAAGGCGTCCGGTAGCCTTAGATTCTACTACGACTACCGAGCCCTTAACGCCGTAACTAAGGCCGACCGCTACCCTCTACCGCTTATTTCGGAGACCTTACGAAACCTAACGGGGGCTACCTAGTTAACGAAGGTCGACGTCGTCTCCGCGTTCTAGAAGCTACGCGTAGCAAAGGGGTACGAGTTTAAAACCGCGTTCTAAACGCGATATAGGCTATTTAAATAGCTAGTAACCCCGTTCGGTCTAGCCGGGGCCCCGGCTAGTTTCTAGCGGTATATCAACACCGTATTACGGGAATACCTAGACGATTACTACTCCGTATATATAGATAACGTTTTGATCTATTCTACTAGTTCCTAAGAGGACTATTTCCGGAAGGTTCGAACTATTCTCCGGAAGCTTTTGGCCGCGGGCCTATACCTAGATCCTACAAAATCAGAGTTCGTAAAGAAAAGGATTAAGTATCTAGGCTTTATTGTATATACCGACGGAAAAGGGTTGGAGGCCAACCTAGATAAGGTAGAGGCTATCTAGGTATAGTAGCCCCCTAGAATATAGAGGGAGGTTAGGCGATTTCTAGGCTTTACGAACTATTACCGAGTCTTCGTACCGGAATATTTAAGGATTGCCGCGCTATTAATAGTACTAACCGGGCGAAACGCGTCGTTCTCCTAGGATAAATAAGCCGAGGAAGTATTTTAGGTACTTAAGGACGTTTTCACGCGTACTCTAGTCCTCCGATAGTAGGACCCGTCTCTCTCTACGTTCGTCGAGGCGGACTATAGCGTCTTAGTACTAGGGGGCGCCCTTAGCTAGGAAACGGGCGGAGTCCGGCGTCCCGTAGCCTTCTATAGCGAGAAGCTGAATACCGCCGAAATTAACTATAATATCTATAATAAGGAGCTTCTAGCCGTAGTCCGGTACCTTTAATACTAGGATAGTAAGCTTTGGGGCGCGGGCTACTTTATAGTCCTTACCGATTACCGAAACCTAGAATACTTTATAAAGAAGTAGAAGCTATCCGAACGTTAGGCGCGGTAGGTAGAGACCTTAATAAGATATAAGTTCTCTATAGTCTATCGGCCGGGGGCTAAGGCCGTAGTTCCTAACGCCTTATCCCGGCGCGACTAGGACGGCCTAGTCGAGGCCGACTACGATTCCCGGGTTAAGTAGCTCCTCCCCGCGGAGAGCCTTACTAAGTAGACGTAGGCCGCGCTATTTACTACGGAATACGGTAGGTTCGACGGATTCCGAGGCCCCTTTAGGGAGGAAGAGCTAAATCTACTCTAGAATAACCTAGCCGTAAAAGATACTACGTACTAGAGCGTCTTCCGGGCCGTATAGGACGGACTCCGTATAATCCCTACTAGACTTAAACTTAAGGTCTAGATAGATAACTACCGGATCGACGGCTAAGGGTTACTTTAATATAGAGGGAAGCTCTAGGTACCCGGCGCCCCTTTTATATTAGATGCCGGCCGGAAAGGCGCGGACTCCGCTACTATCAAGATAGACGCCCTGCGAATAACGCTAATCTAGAGGTACTACGACTCCGCGGTCTCTAGCTATCCTAGCCGGGAAACCTTAATCTCTAGTATAGCCCGAGACTATTACTAGCCGCTCCTCTCCGCCTACGTACGGCGTTTCCTTAAAAACTATAACTTATACGGACGTAATAAGATATAGCGGGCCTTAAGGGCCGGACTCCTATAACCGCTCCCGGTCCCCGACTAATTCTTTACGGAGATCTCTATAGACTTTATAACTAAGTAGCTAGATAGCGAGGGTTATACTAATATATAGGTTATTAAGGACCGGCTTAGTAAGACCGTAGTATTTGAGGCGATATCTACTATAAATACGGAGGACTACGCCTAAAGATTCCTAGAGTACTAGGTATACTACTACGGCCTCCCCTATATAATTACTAGTAACCGGGGTAGCAACTAGACTAGGAAATTCTAGAAATAACTATATATACTTCTAGGCGTGGAGTGTCGACTTAGTAGCGCCTACTACGCGTAAACGGACGGAGGCCCCGAGCGTATAAACTAGGAGCTCTAGGCCTACTTATAGAACTACGTCAACTTTATATAAGCTAACTAGAAGAAGTAGCTCCCCGCGGTATAACTAGCGGTTAATAGTCGATTCTACGCTAGGATCGGAATATCGCCCTTCTTTACTACCTATAGTTACTACGCCCCTTCTCTAGTTACTCTATAGGAGGACCCCGCCGACTATCGCCTACTACTAGCGGAATAGCGCGCGGAGGCTTTCGTGAAGAAGCTAAAGGACGTAATAGATATATACTAGGCCTTAATAGCCGTATCCAACTAGTAGTAAGAGGAGGCCGCTAATAAGACTAGGTAGGCCGCCCTAAAATACGCGGTAGGCGACAAGGTTTAGCTTAGCCTTCGGAACTATAGTAGTAAGAGACTAAAGAAGAAGCTAGATACCCGCTAGGCGAAATATACGATCGCTAAGATTATTAGCCCGCTCTCTATTCGATTAGAAGGAATCTCCGAGGGTATCTATCCTATCTTTCACCCGGACCTTCTACGACTAGTATTACGAGAGGATCCTCTACCGGGGTAGGTTATCGACGATTCGTAGCCGGCCCCCGTACTATCTAAGACGTATAAGGAATAGGCCGTAGAGGAGATCCTCTACGCTAGAACAAAGTCTAGAAAGCGCTAGGTCCTAGTAAAATAGTACGGTTTCTATAACTCTACTTGGGAGCCCCTTAAAGAGATAGAGGACGTAGAGGCTATAGACGTCTTCGAATAAACCTACGGTAGCGCTCGCTCTAACGATAGCCTACGCGATAAGTAGGACGCTAGCCGACCTAAAAGAGGCGGTCGGTAGCTATCCTAATAATAATCTTATAAAACGTAGTCTTTCCTCTCTTAGATTTTATAGCTTACTTTTCTTTTTACTTACTATAGTACAAAAATTTTTTTTTTAGTTTATTCTCTATCCGACAAGGATAGCTCGATTCCTAAGCGAAAATAAACGGCCTCCGGCCTACGCGATATTATTATAAAAAAAAAAGAAAATCTCTCTATCTCCTACCTAATTCTACTCTCTAGAGGGGTTATTCTAGACTCTAGGTAGTAGTAACCGGCCTTAGGCCCACGCGATATTATTATAAAAAAAAAAACTCTATCTCCTACCTATTCCGCTACCTAGGGGGGTTATTCTAGGCCCCGAGCAGCAGCGACCAGCCTCCGGCCTAACTCAATAATAAAAAAAAAAAAAAAACTCCTATCTCCTCCCCTACTCCTTATTATCTACCTCCGGCTCCGGATTGGAGCGCCGCGGGCCAAGGATAAGGGCGACCGAGACGGAAGCGCTAGTAAGCGAGAGGTTTATCAATGCCCGCTCGTAGGCGGTATTAAGGGTAGCGGAGACCGGGCTTTTTCTATTAGTTAGCGGATACTTAGGCTAGGTAGTAGCGGAAAAATCTTACCTAGTAATAAGGGACTTGCGGTCTAGGGCCTTCAAGGCCTACTAAGCCTTAATAGCGGCGGCGAGGTCCTTATAGGTAGCGGCGCTACGAACGGTTAGTAGGCGAAATCAGCTAGGGAATAGAAAATATATACTAGGTAGTATTATCCGAGCGGGTCTAGGCCGTAAAGGCTAGGCCGACTAGCTCCGGCCTACGAGGGACGGTTAGTAGGTTAGTTCTTACGGAATCCGGAATGATATATATAATATAGTACTATAACTAGAGGTAGGTATAGTAGGCGTAGGCGGTAGTCGAGCGCGACCCTTTTCCGATAGTATCCTAACGTTATTAGCCGGAGGCCGTATTAAATAAGATAAGCTACTTACGCGGTCCGGAGGGGCCGGGGCCCGGCAATCTCTACCTACGGAGGTATAGGTATAGTAATAGATAGCGCAGGGCGTCTACGACCGGGTATTAACGACTAGAGACCGAGAATAAATAGATAACTTACGGTTCCCGTAAGATCGATAGGGGCCGGGGGGTCGCCTTTCGAGCGCTTACGTTTAGTTACTACGACCGGTCAGTTTCGGGCGGGCAACGAATAATAGATCCAGCTAGGTAGACTAACTTATTAATATTAATATTTAAAGAAAAAAGTACGAAAAAGGAGGGGGATAGCCGGGCTTAAGTAGACCTTACTACTACGGCTAGGTTACTACTATTTATACGTGGATTTGATACTATCGTTACTAGATCCTATTATTAACTCGACGGGAGCCTCTAATTGGCTCCGGGCACTTTGGTTAGCTAACTACTAGGAAGTTAAGGACGCCTAGTTATAGTAAGAACTAAGTAAGGTAAGCTATAGGGCTACCCGTATAGTTTAGATCGGTCTCCAATTCAAGAGTAGCTAGAGCTAGAAGATCCTATAATCGAGCTAGCTTACTACTCCTCTACCTATTTTTCTTACCTTGGGGTAGTATGTGCGGCGATCGGACGCTAGCGGTTTTACTCCGGAGACCGAGAAGGGAGTTAGAGGGTAATATTAGGGGCTAGCGCCCTTAGGAAGGTCGGGGCTTAAGGCTTATAGGATATACGGGCTAAAGTAGAGACCGGTAGATAGTACGCGGACTATAAGACTATATAGCTAGCCTAATCCCTTCTCCTACTTTATACTTTAGTTAACTTAGCTTTATCTACTACCTTGATCCTCGTATATATAGAGTTACCCTATAACATTTTATAATACTAGTTTCTCTCGAATATAATATAATACGTATAGTAAATAGCCTTATTTAAACTATCTAGATAGCTAGTCTCTATCTTATAAGAATATAGTAAAGCCCTAAGATACTTTATTAGGTAAGGGTATTTAATATAGTAGTAGAGGGTTTATTTAGAATATATATAGTATAAAAAGTAATCTATTTTTATTTCTTCTATTTAAACTTCTTAAAAGGCCTTCTTAATAGTAAGAAACTTAGTAGTAGAGTTATTAGTAATAAAGTAATAAGGCTTCTACTATAGATAGCCTCTTAGTACTATAGATAGTTAGTAATTACTTAGAATAGGGGGTTATTAGTATTAAAGACCTAAAATATTATTAAAAATAGTATTTAATTATATATATACTATATTTTACGCAAATCTAGTAGCCTTATATAAGTAAAACCTAGAGACTATAAGATTATAGCCTTAAGAGGCCCCTAGTAGTAGGGTTTTAATTTTTTATACTATAATCTTACTATCTTAAACCTTTACTTATATAATTAATACGACTTTAACGCTAAAATATTATATCTAAAGTATTATATAAGTAATAAGATTAAAGATCTTTAAATACTAAAAACTCTATTAATTTAAGTAACTATATACTATTTAACTTTCTATATTACTTTTTAACTATAGTTAATACTATAGTAATTAATTTACTACCCTTACTATCTACTAGAATATACGCGACTAGCTAGAACTTACTCTAGCTATCTTTAACTATTAGAGTAAAAAGATACTACCCTAAATAGTTATTTTATAAGTAGAATCTATAAATACTAACTCTCCGTACTTATATAGTATCTTTAACCTATTCTATAGAGTAAATATAACTCTATAAGCCTTCTCTTAATCCCTACTAATAATCTAGTACTTACTATTAAGCTAATTTATCTTAAGGAAAAACTATAGCTAACTCTTATCTCTTAAAAAATCGATTATATTATCTACCTAGTCTCTCTATAGTTTACTATAGCCGATTGTTTATTTATCTAGATTATAGTAAGCTATAGATCTAGTATAATTAGTAATATTATAAGTTTAGAGATAGATACTCCTAGTATCTCCAAGTTAATTATTATTATACTATCTAAGAGATAGAATAGTTAGTAGATCTAAACCCCTAAAATAGATTATAATAATAAACCTATCTAGGAGTAATAAGCTTAGTAAGTATCTCTATATATTCTATTTCTTATATTACTAACTAATAGATTTTAAAGATTAAACTATTATTTATATACTTTAGATTAAGCGTTTTTAATATATATATATAAACTAGAGGGTAGCTATCTTTATAGTAATATACTATTATAATTATACTATTTAAGTAGTAATCTAACTTTATCTTTATAGTATAAGTAGCCTCTTAACTTATAGTCTAATTAGTAGTACTAGTTATATATATATTTACTAGCGCCTACGTAATACTTAAAGGGTAATACTAGTATTATATATATATATACCTTACTAGATATCTTTTCGTAGTATAGTATTAATTGAACTTTCTTTATACTATATATTACTAATATAAGAGAAGTATAGATTGAATTTAGTATAGTTCTAGAGAGTAAAATTATCTAAGAATATCTTATCTCTCTTATATACTAGTTTAATTAGATTATTAAGGTTCTTATTAATACTCTAGGTAGAGATTATATTGAAGATATTAGTAGTATTCTTCTACTATTTTTTAAGAGGAGAGGATCCTATATTAGTTTATTTATATATTATAATCTTTATTATTAATAAAGTAAATACTAAACTAACTTGTATATAGATAAATAAGATGAATTAGTAAGATAGGATAGATAGGATAATAGTCGGAAAAATAGTAAGAATCGCTTTGTAGAATGGAAGTGCGGACGGCGTTGACCTGGAATTACGCCTTAATTAACCCTGTCACCGTCCATTGCTCCACACGGCACGCACAGTCTCCCCGTTGAGCCCCGGCGCCGCCATTATACTGACAATGCTGTATTGTGTACAGTACGTGGCCAAGATTCTCTGAGTTTGAGACGATCCCCGCTGCTGTACAAAGTTTATGTATCTTGCAGGAGAAGCGATGGGAATGGTGGACACAGCGTTTGTATCTAAATGACAAAGATGTATGTATGTATATGGAGTGGGCCCAATTGAAATACATACCATGAATTGGATTTTCTTCTGGCTATTTTGGCCGCTGTGATGGAGCGGGTTGTATACTGTGTATTTTGTGTAATCAATTCAGGCACGGTTAAGGTTGTCCCGGTTTCCCAGAGGTCAACCAATTTTTCGAAGAAATTGATGAAGAGATGGAATGGAGGGGGAAGTACTTGATGGCATAGATACTGGTCATCAGGAGGTAGTTCCGGTCAAGAGTATCGGGAGGTAGTTCCGGTCAAGAGTCAAGAAGACGCCTGAGACCTGAGACCTACATCAACCTCGCATCACTCCAAACCCCAAGGGAAAGGGGGTGGAAGAAAGCAAGAGAAGAGAAAGACGGGTATCAAAACGCTGAAGGATGGGAGGAGAAAGAAGTTGCCTTCGGGTTTTGGATTATTGTCTTCTATAGGGCTGAAACATTCCATTTCCATTTCCATTTCCTCCAAGAAAGGAAAGGAAGAAAGGAAAAGTAAAGAAAAGAAAAAAGAAATTCGGGAAAACCCGCCCGATGAGTTATTCCTTGCATCTCATCAAAGGCGGGCGGGCTTGGGAATTTTACATACTGGGTACCCGTCACCTTGAGACCCTACTTCGTATTTCAAGGTGACGGGTAAGGAATAAACTTTTTCTCAATCAAGGTAGGTACCGGGATTCAGTTCATGACAGGGTTGGATGTACGTATAATATTGGCAGTGATGGCCGTGCCGTGCATACGTGCATGCGTATATGCGTGCATGGCGTGCGTGCGCGATAGAAATCGAAGATATGTTTTTTTGTTGAGACAGATCGGGAGCTTGGACGTGTCTGAGAATTGATAGGTTTTGGCCTTGTGGAAGGTTGTTGTGTCACAATGGCTTGAACTTTTTGGGTCTTCTTTGGTTGGTTTTGTTTTCTGTTCTATTCTATCGTATTCTGGTTGGTGTTGGGGTGGTTGTTGGAGGTCGCGACTTAGATGGGGATTGTGTATTGTGGGATAGTGGTTGATGTTGTTGATGAAAGGAGAGACATCGATAAAGCCCAGGGTCAATATTGAAAGTAGGAGTATCGATTCTTCAATCGTGGCGTAGTCGATATGTGATCATGGTTATGTCAAAACCGAGCAGTCTAGATTAATAATAAGAATGCTGAAGAATACTTGTTTAGATCGATCTACTCATGTCACAAAGTACCTGCACCCCTGCTGCGTCACTCGGCAGCAACCGTTTGACAGACCCTCACTACCTGCTATCATCAGTCCGCCGGCATCGATGCATCTTCCATCCCATACTTCTTGAAGCTCCCGATGCCAGTGCGTGCATCTCCCCATTGTAATGCCCTTTTGCCAACCCTGTCCGTTACTGCCGTCGGGACACATCTTAAACGATTGACAAGCCAATACACGAAAAAAGGCCCCAGCCTTCGATCGTGAACATCTATGAGCGTTTCCATATTTTCGTCCCGGTATAGCAAATAGGTAACCGTCCTAGCTTTTCGAGATTACAAGCAGCTCGACCATCTCCATTGCCGTGCCACGAATGACCGCGATGCCCGGCGAGGTGCGTCGACAAAGCGATCAGAGTTTGAACTAAGGGGATAGTGAATGCACTAGATCTTGTTCTCAGCTTGCTATAAAGAGAGCCTCATTCTTTCCTCCATCTGCCAAATCATCATCACAACTTCATTCGTTCAATCCATCCAACAACAAACATCGACAATCATCACTCCTCGACCATCGCTCTCCATCACTGTATTGCAACTTCTCACCGTCGACGTTCTTTCACCACTTTCACCATTGCCGAACAACCACCCTCGCTCTTATTTAGAATCATGATGGACATAAACTTCCGCCGCCAGCAGCTCCTCAATGGCCTCGGCATCAAGCAACTTCCTGCTATGACAGTGATGGATGGATCATCGGCACCAGTGGAAGACATGGAGGTCGCCGTCGGTGTTGCTTCCGTATGGTTGAAGCCAGCCGTATTCTCCTTCTTCTCTCTAACACAATCTAGTGCCCTTCCGAGCTTCAACTTCCACACCAGCATCAACAGCCTGATCAGAAATTTCCAGACAAGGGTATTCCCATCCGCACTCTCACAGTGAGTATCCTATCTTCCTGTTCTTCCATTCAGCAACTAACAAGTACGATAGTTGGAGGCCCACAAGTGTCCAGGTTGTGGCAGCAGAGGCAAAGACACCTGGGTTCAGCCTGGCAAGATGTGTCCAGTGTGCTCCACCGTTGTCGAGTGAAACTTTCAGGAGCATTGTCCGCAAAAGTAAGCAAACGCTCCTCTCATCTGTCAAGGAAAATCCTGCTAACATTCATATCTAGCGTCGTCAAGTGTGGTGTGATTGTACTTGTACTGTCTTTGGAGGTTTCTCGCTTTGAGGCGTTTCATGGAACAAAAAAGGGGCAAGGCTGTCGGAAAAGTGCTTTTGGCGGCGTTTCGGGGGTGATCCATTGCCGCGGTAATTAGGGTTCGTGGTGAGAGGCGCAACGGTGTATTACATTTTCGAGTCTCGGTCTGGGGTTTTCATGTCTCTGCGAGTGTTGGGAAGCACACAATATTGGTAATTGTAAAGTATGGATATCCGAGAGGTCGCGCATTATCATGCGTAAGACAAAGTAATTCTTTCGCTCCCAAGCTCGTCTTCGATCCGTATTTGAGATTCGGTGGAGGGGGCAATTTCGATGGATGACAATCGGTGTCATCAGAAGCAGCGCAACGAATGCGATCGTTTTGGTTTTGACTTTGGCTTTGGTGTCGAGATCTTCTTCAATGTTGGGATCTTCTTCAATGTTCCGTCTGAAAAGTTTCTCGTCTCCTCGATCATATGCTCAGACGAGCCGTAGCAGTTTTGAGAGTCTAGAGGCCGCAACTCCAGTGGTTTTCGTGGAAGGCAGACTGTCGAGTCGATCCAAGTCTGTACTGTGTAAGATTGGCCGAGGAATGATAGAAAGTACTCGAAAAAAGCGATCCCATCAGCTTCCAAAACAGAAGCAGAGAAGCACGTTCGTATTGAGCTTCAGTCGCGGCCATGTCAGACTTCGCTGGCACAGTCCAGTTCTTCACAGATTTCAGAGAGAGATGAGAGGAAAACATTGGAACAGGCGAGTAGTAGTCCGGGCTGTATTTGAAATCAGAACATGATATCACCTGACCGAGCGGCATCTCCGGTTCCGGTGCAGTGGGAGGAAGCTATCTCGGCCTCGGTCTTCGAACTCCTCAGCGCTATCTGCTCATCACCTTCACCTACTCATATATTGTCCTCTGGGTTTCAATTCTTATCTTGTAGCATCGCCAGCGGCACACTCTTGGGTCGCATCGAATTGCTGACATCGTTCATGATTTGGATCGATAAGAGTTATATTTGAAGAAAAGGCTTGGAACTACAGCTATGTCGGCGAAGAAGTGGAAATCCTGACATCTGAGGAGACGAAACTAGTAGCTTCAATTGGTCGCATGACCATTCTCGTACAAGGTACCCCCAATACTCCAACCATACGTACATCTGGACATTGTGATTTGCCCCAAATGTAGATATCATGCAGCGCTGTTCAGCATGTTCGAAAGTTTGATCCATATCTACGTTCATCCGAAGCTCCTGATATCGACCATTCTCAGCGTGCGCACCTGGTTGTACCTCCGTAATAATGACCACTCTCCTATTTCTTCTGCCATGATTCTATAAATTGACAGTAACACCAAAGGTTCCTGTTTCTGGATTCCAAAGCAGAGTCCTAACCTCAACATCTACTGGCGCCTCCCTGAAAGTGTGCTGCCAGCCTTGAGTTGGACGTTGAGATTCGCGCATGTTGACACAACTTGCAACCTACTATCACGGTAGGGCGCGATCTGGCGGAGGTGTTGTGGTTATGTGGAGGTGAAATGATTTGCGGTGGACGATGTCCTGTGGTATTATTGATGTTGACCTGCTGGAGATCCCGAAGACCCTTATAACGGGCCCTCCCGTACTACAGTATGTACTCAAGATCAGCGCGATCAGCGCCTTGCATACGGAGTAATAATGATAAACCATTGGACTCGTTTTGCAAGGCTTTTTGCTCAAGATGTTCCGACAATGGTCCGCATATGTGTGCAATATCGAGAGTAGGAAGTACCTCTAAAGATATAACTACCTCTCCCCGAAAGTCTCGGTCTAGTTTCTTTGGCCGAATTTCCTAGAATACGAGATCGAATTCCCAGGTTGGAGTAGTACGTCAGTACGGAGAGCCCGGTAGCCCGGCTAGACCTCGTAGTACTACCGCCGGCGAGTCCTCCCGACCTTGATATAAATACTCCTAAGTTAGACGAGAGGGTCTTAGCAGGGGCTGTATAGCCCTATAGACTTTATAATATTATACTCGCCAAAAAGACGTTACTACTTAGTACGAATTTTATAATATCTCTTACCTCCGATGCCCTAACGTAGGCGTAATATCAGATCCATATACTATGGAATATGCGTGGAATACGATCTGGTCCGTGCAGGATCCGTGCGAGCGAGGAATATCAAAATCGAGATTCTAATTAGTTAAGAGTACTATAAAATCTTAAGCGGTCTCAAGTCTACAGATAATAAATCCCTTTTCAAGCGCCGAGTATTAACTAACGGCTTTTTAGCGAGCACAATACAATAGCTCACAGTACATTGCTAATTTCGAGATCCAGGATTTCTCTCCCAACTCCCAAGAGCACAATCTACAACCGTAAATAACACTTCGATGGCCTAGGACGTTTCACCTTCACCATGAGAGCGATAACGACATGAGCGTCGACTCCACGAACCTAGGTAGCTAGAACAAAGTCTCGAATGTACCTGTGTGTATCAATACTACTAGTACGAATCTGGTACTCCGTGCCTCAATTTCTCCCTTGGTCTATCATTATCTCCGTCCTCATTCGTCCTCTTCACTGAATATCTCCCTCTCTTCTTCCTCTCCGTTGTATGGAAGCTCGGCTTTTATGCTCCATTTGAAAGTCTTCCTACTCCCATGGCATGGGTAGCCTAATATTATGGAAAGGAGTCAATCTCGCGCTCGACAGCGAAGTTGAGGCGTTGCTGACCGGCGAGCTGTGGACGAAGGTGGGCGATCTCGTCGCTAGAAAGCTGATATTACGGTTTCAACTTTCAAGCTTGTCATTTTTGTCGAGTCGTTCAATGATCTGGCGCATATACTGGTTTTCATGTTCAAGCTTTTGTACTTTTGACCTTTTCGTAGTCAGCAGGGAGCTGATACTGACGATCGTACCAATCAACGGATCAGGCACGAGTTCCGCCGAATCAGAGTTCGAACTTTGGCGGATTCTCTTGGGCGTTACGGGCGAAGGCAAGAGCTTCCCGAAATCAGTCCAGCAAGATCACGGTGGATCTTGTCTTTGCCATGTTGACTCTGGCGTCGGCTCCGACTGCTCCTCGCTCCACCACGATGCTTTGCTTGACCATGTTTGAGTATTCTGTGCCTGTGATGGCGTGGCTGATGAATTCAGCTGGTTTGCTTGTGTTGCTGCCCTCGGCGATGATGGCTGGTGCATTTGTGTTGACATAAGGTATTGGTTGCGTAGCTGCTACAGCTGCTGCTGGGGTGGCGGTGGAAGATGTGATGCCTTCGGCTGCTGGTGCCAGTGATACGGCAGCAATAAATCTTGGAGTTCTGCTGCAGCTGGGGAAGGTTGTACCGCTGCCATGCCCGGACGAGGTGTTACTGCGGGTTGGCCTGGATCAGGTCCCGTGGCGGCACCAGAGGCAAGGGTTTGTAGAAGCTCACTAGCCCTCTTTGAGTTGCCACCGAATGATATCTCACCTATCACCTATTACCAAGGCTGGCGAGTAGGCTCCCAGGTAGGTTGATGTTGAAGGTAACAGCAGGGACAGACAAGGCTCCTAGGACCGCAAGGAGAATTTGCTGTGTGTACATGGTTGGTATAAGGGGGATGTCGAAGATGCTAAGAGTGCTTGGTAGGAAATGGACGAACGAGAAGTAAACAAGAGTATTAGAGTTGCGGAATATATTCAATAGAATGCGATCGATCTAGTGATAGGAAAGCTTGGGATAATGAAGAGAATAGTGGATGCTGAAAGTACTATGCTTTGTGCCGATTGAACGCTTGGTTCCTTGGTGGCCTTTTCATAAGTTGAAGACAAGATATCTTGAGAGAAAAAGCATGTCAAGAATCCTGATTCCCCTTCTACTGGTCGCATGGCGAAATGTTTGTGATGTGCTGCCAAGTTGATTTCGAGTCGAGGTCTACCAAGAGAGTTGCAGCTGTGTGCTTACGAAGTCGACGATACAAGCCAAGTCCTCACCAGCCGTGTCTGTTCGAGCTGCTATTGACGGGTATGGTTGGACGAGTCAGCAGGCCAAATGGTCCTCTACATGTCTCTGAGTTAGAGATCGCTGCGTAGAGCCTCTGGAGCGAAGTTTCATCGAGCTTTTTGTTGAAGCTCGGTCGTCTGAACGTGTGGAAAGTGTTATGTGGATGCTGCTATAGTCGCACACCTGAACAAGGAAGCTGACCGAAAAGCTTCAATGAGGACGCCACACTTGCTTGGCTTTTCAAGTCCTCTTGATGGGGAAATGGGGTGAGAAGTTCTGGCCCCATGAAAAGAGAATCACCACCTGCAGTGGCAGTACATGAAACGCCTCACGTGTTTGGCCCGAAGCCACTTTTTAGAAAGCGTACAGATGGCATTGGAATTCATCAACCTTATCATCATAAGAATCTCCATCAAATTCCTTCTATTATCATCCAAGTTCTTCAATGCCCATGCAAGGTAAAAGGTGATCATAAAGTACTGCAATACAGAAATAGTCAAACAATATTTCCAATCAAAGTAGGGACAAAGAGATGAGACCTGCTTCAGCACCAGCTGTCACTCACAAAATGCTCCCCTGATGCAGCTTGATAGTACAGTGACATGGCAGCTAACATTGACATCCCCCCTGCCAGTGCAATAGTTAAAGACGTTTGCTTTTCAGTGCTCAACCTTACCAGCCATCGAAACTTCAAAGCTCCAGAGAAAACGATCGTGGCATTCCTCGCATACGATTCGCATGGTGTTCGTCGTCCCATACGCTCCTAGGTAAGCTTCCTGTCCCATCGGTTACTTGCTTTGTCCACTCAACCGACTTCAATGCCTGTCGCTCATCGGGCCTCTGAAACAAACAGGATGTTGCTATTCTCGATCAGCAGAACAATCTTCCTTTCACTGCTGAATGAAAATGAGCAAAAGAGGGTTCCAGGAGGTTGTGATTTTGATTATACAATTACGCCTCGCCATCGGCGGGCCACCCAATACCAACTATGTCCAAATCATAACTTAAAACTCCAATACACCACTTGTGTCTACGCCTTATGTTCACGTACTCGACTCGGGCCCTTCCGTCCCCGGTCTGTGGTAATCGGGGTCTATCGACTCCAGATACGCCTCCCATGTGTCCACTGTTCCCTTGAAAAAGTTTATATGAGCATCTGCGAGGCCGCCGAGCGTGTCCTGGAATTCCACAGCTTTTATCCTCTCGAACTCCTGCACCTCAGACACTGTTCGGTCGTCGAAACTCTCCGTCTGTATTTTGGCTCTTTCCACTTCATGCGTGAGTCGTCCGATGTCCAGTTCTAGTTTCCTCAATCTATCGCGACGTGCCTGTTCGTGATCAACACCTCGAACGTCTTCGAGTTTGCTGCGGAGAAAGCCAGAGGCTCCGGTTCCCGAGGAGCCGTGTTGCGAGGCTAATTGGTCACGATCAGATGCACTTTTGGCGAGGTAATCAGAAAGAGATTCAAAGTCGAGCTGTTTCGTTTCTCGAGTTTTGAGGAGCGACTTGACGGATGTAATGTAGGCCTCCATGTCCCTTAACGACCCTAGGTAATCTTGTTCGGTATGGTTTTGGAGAGCTTTGAAGTTTTGGGACGTTGTGTCTACGGAGACGGCGAAGGAGGTGAGAGGTTGTGCTACGCCAGGTTCGAGGGTTTGGAGTTTTTGGAATTGGGTCGCGAGGTCTGCATAATCCGTTTGAAGGTCTGCTTGTCGCTTCGCTACTCTTGCTACTATTCTCTCGACGTGCCCCAAATCTTCATCCAGTTTGTCTGCTCTTTCTCGGACTTCAATGAAGCGCTTGTCGGGCTTATGGACCTTTGCGAATACATTGATGACGCTGTCGGTTAGGCTGTCGAATACGCCGGGCGCAGCACCTGGGTCGGACAGAGAGGCCCCTCTTGACGGCCTCGCTTTCATCGTGGCGTGCCATTCTGGCGATTCGAGGAACTGCTACCATTAGATGGTGAGTGGGGATGTCGCATGGTGTTTCAATACCTGTAAAAGAATGGAAGACCTCCTCAACTCCGGATGCAAAGCTATACGCTTCAAAAGCCTATTCAACGAATGCGCCCTCCGCTGCGTGAACTCTGGGCTGAATCGGTCGCCTCGCACGTACGACATGTTATGTTTGTCCGGCAGGGGAGGGACGGCGACAGCTGGGTATTCTCGATATAGTGTGTTGTACAGGAAGACAAAGTCGGTGAATCGCCTTCTTACTTTCGTTTCGGGCGCTTGGAAGGTCTTAAAGTCGGTCTGCCATCATGTAAGTACGGGCTGGAAGCTCAGCGATTGAGGACTAGGCTACTTTTGTGGTAACGAGGAACGAGGTGTAGACATTTTGGGAACCGATATTCTCTGTCTGGGGATTGTTTACGGTGCATTCTAATCGGCCATCGCCAAAGCTCTGGGGATCTGTCATAATGGCGGTTGTTGCTGGGTTTATAGTTGGGCGTGTATAGAGATCGAAAGCTTGGTGTTGGTGGGAGAGAGAGAGAGGCTCAGACCTTCCATGACCTACATCATCGATGCGATGTGAACTGGACAGCTGATTGAAACCCAGCAGAAGAAGCAGATACACTCGGCTAGGATTTATTTATTCTTTGGTCTGTGAGAGCTGTAGGCTTGGAGCTCACCTAGCAAGAAATTTATGGGAAATATCGATTTTCATTTGCCCATCCAAAACTGGCAAAGGCCTTTGGCTCCAGGACAGTATATACAGAGAAGAATAGGCAAAGAGCTCTCGCTCCTGTGAGCAAATCGACGCCACGAGCAATATCATACAGCACTCGCAAGTAGCAATTATTTGCTGTCATCCAGAACCCCGCCAACGCCTTGCTGTTTTCCAAACGCAAATCTAGGTTTCCAAACCACGCCCCAAGGTGAATAGCTAAGATTGATACGTGTATATTCCGCGATCGATATCGATAAATTTCTGGCGATTACAAATGAAGCTTCATATAGGAATGATGGATATGCAGGTGAAGATTGCTCGTTCTCTTCCCTGCGCAGGAAGTAGACGAATCCCGCGATCACGCTGCCGTTACTGCATAGAAAATCGCCGCTCGAATTCCTTGAACAGTTTTGGACTAATTTCATCGCTGCTGTCTCCTTCTACGGTCCATAGGACCTTTTTGCTGTCGTAATGCTCCAACAATGGCATGCTCGTCTTCTCAAAACGACTGAGTCTTTCCTGCCAGACCGCAGGATCGTCGTCTTCTCGTCGTGTTAAAGGCTCGCCAGTCACATCATCCTTACCCTCCACTTTTGGGGGGTTGAACGTCAAGTTGTATACTCGTCCGGAAGGTCCATGTACCCAGCGATTAGCGATGCGATCCATGATCACACTGGCCGGAGTATGGATATGTACGACAAAGTTGATTGGAATCAAATTATCGACTTGCTTGGCCTGCGAGACATTGCGGGGGAAGCCGTCCAGAATAAAGGAAGCGCTTGGGTCCTCCGAGTATGTGTAACCGTCCGACATTGGCGCACCAACAATAACGTCATCCATGTAGCGATCCGGTGAACTGGACTCAGTCAACATGGAAGTTGAACTGAGGGTATATGGCATGACAGTTTCTGACTTGGTCCAACCGCGCTTGTTGAGTTCGTTGAGGATCAGGCGCAACATCATGTTGTCGGGGACGAGGGCGCCAGTTTTCATAAGAGATTCGGCGGAGATGCCTGGAGTATTGTTAGCGAGAATGTAAGTCAAACTCTCGTGTCCAGCAGGTATCTCACCGAGTGGAGTCCGGTTCCTGACATTGTCGCGTAGAAGATCCCCCGAGCTGATGGCCGAAAGTTGAGTATACCGCTTGAGCATGCGATCAGTTTGTGTGCCTTTTCCCACACCCGGGGCGCCGATCAGAAGCAATCGCACAGCACGCGAAAGAGACTGAACCCGTTCCATGACCGACTAGAAAGTGAAGTGCGCAGGTGAGGTTGGAATGCTGTTTTCCGGTATTGCCGTTGGACAGCTGGCAATCGCATACTAGTACCGGAAGCTACTGTACGTTGAGCTTCCTGACAACAGCCGTGGGCTAGAGATGCATTTTGACGGCGTTGGAAAAGAGGACAGTGACTTGGTGTGTCGAGGGAGGAGGGACAAGGTCTGGGGAATAAAGTACTTTGTGAGGTGTTGTGGTGATCCGGGGACCCAATATATATTTTGTTGAAGATTCTGGGTCTCTCGTGTCTCGGGGCTTGAGCGCGGGGCAAAGCGGTAGCGGTAGCGGTTCAACAGACGACAGAGATGATGCAGAGCAGTGCCGACCTGGGCGTGACCTGTGCTGACTACTGTCACGGTCACGGTCACGGTGCGAAAAAAGGGCTGAATTAATAGCGGGCATTTTGGAGCCGCTTTCGCATTGATTGGGTCGACTGCCGGCAGGGGCTTTGCTGGAAACATATCGATGAGTTGCTACGGAGGTTCAGAGAGGACCACTTCGCCCCATCGACCACCATCAACAAACACAACAATTGCTTCCCAAATCAATACACCCATACCCATGTCGAGCGTCTAAGTACATCAAACTCTCCCGCAACCTCTCCGGACCCAGCGACTCTCCTCCATAAGCACACACTTTCACCATGTCCGCTCGAACAGTTTTACGGTTAACGCCATTGCTTCGAGCCCCAGGCCGCCTTCGTGCATCGCGCGCATTGCCAAAGAGGCTTCCGTACACAGGGGCATATGCCTCGAGACTGGGATATGCAACGGACACGTCTACTCATGGATCAGGCTCCGGAGGCCCTCCTCCTGGTTTCAACTTGAAGGAAGCTCAGAAGCCTCTCTCAATCGAACAGAAGAAGGCGAAGGATGACAAGGCTGCTGCTGAGCTGGCGAAGCAGGCGACCATTCCTAAGGAGGGTCCGACTTCGCACCCAAAGACGAAGGCCGCAGAAGAGCATTCACTGACGGAATTGGCAGCTGAAAAAGCCGCAATTGACAAGATAAATGAGAAGAAACTGGCTACCAACGAAGAGGAGAAAAAGAAGCTCACGTTCTGGCAGAAGGTCAAGAAAGAGGTGGTGCATTACTGGGACGGAACGAAATTGCTGGCGACTGAGGCCAAAATCAGTTCAAAACTTGCTCTTAAGATGGCGGCTGGATACGAATTGACGAGAAGGGAGAACAGACAGGTACGGCATCTTGCAGACACACCGCCCTGGGCCTGATCGAGGTCCCTTCACCAGGGCTACAACGAACCGCTGATCATAGTTTGTGATGCCTCATTCGAGATCGGTATTGATCCATTTCTGGCAATATTCTTTTTTAACTTTGCCAGAAGTTTTATTGATACCGATCTCGAATTGAGCGACTGCAGCTGGGCAGCCGGATCCGTGGAGCTGAAGTAGTAGTAGAAGGGACATGAATTGGCGGTATTCCTATGAGATCATTACTAATGGAACACAGCTTCAACGCACAGTCCAAGATCTTGGGCGTTTAGTACCTTTCTCCGTCTTCGTTATCATTCCGTTCGCCGAACTGCTTCTTCCAGTGGCCTTGAAGTTGTTCCCAAACATGCTTCCAAGCACATACGAAGGCGCAAAGGCCAAAGAAGCCAAAGCCGCAGGACTCCGAACGACAAGAAAACAAGTTTCTGATTTCTTGCGGCAAACAATGAAGGAGACTGGCTTGCCCGTCAGCGCTGTAAACACTCAGCGCCAAGAGTTCACAGAGTTCTTCCGCAAAATTCGAACCACGGGAGAGTCTCCAACAACGGCCGACGTTATCAAGGTCTGCAAGATTTTCAAGGATGACTTGACCTTGGACAATCTGTCAAGACCACAATTGGTCGGTATTGCACGTTACATGAGTCTGAACACCATGGGGCCAGACACTCTTCTGCGATACCAGATCAGACATCGCATGCGCCAGATCAAGCGTGACGATCGGGCCATATCCTTTGAGGGAGTCGACTCATTGTCGGTTCCTGAACTACAGACTGCCTGTCAAAGCCGTGGTATCAAGACTCATGGTGTCTCACCGGCGAGACTGAGAGACGACCTGCAGCTGTGGTTAGATCTGAGACTGAAGTACGGAGTGCCATCAACCCTTCTGGTGCTTAGCAACGCCTTCATGTATGCGCAAGGAAAGGATGCTGACCTTACCACTCAAATTGATGCTCTTCAGGCTGTGTTGAGCAGCATTCCCGAGGAGCTTTTCCATGAGACTGAGCTCGAGGTACACACCGCAGAGGGTGCAGCAACCAACAAGCAGAGACTCGAGGTTCTCAAGGAGCAACAAGAGTTGATCGACGAAGAGAACGCTCAAAGAGATGGGCACTCCGCCAGCAGCTCGCCAAAAGACGACGCAAATATTGATGAAAAGGAGGAAAAGAAGGTTGCTAAGCAGGAGGATACGGCAGCCCCAGAGGCTGAGAAGAAAAAGGCCGAATAGGACTTTGTACACTACATTCACATTTTATTTGTCACGGCCCATTGATATTGGACCTCTTGCATGAACTGGAAACCCAGACACTTGGCGTTGGTTGGCGGCACCATTAGACCATCGTGTAGGCTTATAGACCGAGTTTTGTAAAGTTGAAGGATACATCATGTAGCTATACCTTCTATTCAATGCCACTCATTGGAATCATCTAAATACGAACCTTCCAAAGCATGATCGATATCGTTAAACTTCCGCCAAACATGACAAAGAAGATTGCCACTCATTTGTCGAGAAGATTAGTATTTTAGATCTGATGAAAAGAAAAAAAAGGCATTTCTTGGGGGATATAGATTCATAAGATGGACATGTAGTAACTAAGAATATACCTCTTACTTATAACTCAAAACCGTAATACGACGGCTCTCTATATACTATACGTGATAGTATATTATACTTCAGTTCAAGTATTTACATAGCTAGCTTGTCAAAGTCTAGATTTACTAGAGATATTTCAGATCACGGGACCAAAAGTAATAGTATTATGAAGAGTACTCCTTCTCTAGGATCACAGTGGTTTCGGCAATTCTTTATGTCCCGCCTCCGAGAACCACAGCCATTCTTATACTTACAGTTGGCCAACTTAATATCGATATCGATAATTGGATTTCTAGCAATATGATCTCTAAACTTCGCCAGAAATGTATCGATATCGATACTTGGTTAAAAGAGTTGATTCGTAAATAAAGTCTTTTCCAAGGCACTGAACTGATAAAGCCGCTTCGGTATCATCACTTTTCGACTATAGCTGTAATGTATCGAACGAGTCATGTACCCAAAATCTTGGCCATCTAATGACAGGGTCCAGAGCAATCGCATAAACTTTTTTCGACTAACATCGAATCCCAACTCAACGCACGACAAGCATGCCGCCTTCCCAATTAAAGCGCCTCAAGGCCTCCCTCCGCGAAAATGGCATAGTAGGCCCTCAAAAGTCGAAGAAGGAAAAGAAGAAGGCTGGCCGCGCCGACCAAAGATCAGAACGGAACATTGCTCTAAATTCCATTCGAGATGCCTTCAATCCCTTCGAGACCAAACAAGCGTCGCGACCAAACAAGAAAGATGTCACGACGCCATACTCTATGAAACTTGCTGCTCAGGGGAAGGCGGGGGGACCTCAAGTTTTTGGAAGACCAGGTGTGAGCAAGAGTAATGGAGAGGCATTGAGGCGGCGCACGTTGCTTGGGGAGGTCGAAGGAAGGCATAAAGTTGGCGGGATTGTGGATCGACGTATTGGGGAGAATGATCCTGGGATGGCGCCTGAGGAGAAGGCCTTGCAGAGGTTTACGAGGGAGCAGGAACGGAAAGCTGGGGGTGGGAGGAAATCGATGTTTGACCTTGAGGGAGAGGAAGAGGTGGAGGAGCTGGCTTTGACACATTTAGGGCAGTCTTTGTCACTGGGAAAGGATGACTTCGATGGAGAGAGTGTGGATGGTGGGAGTGAGGATGAGGACGCCAGACCGAACAATACGTATGGGAAGAGGAAGTTGGGTGACGAGGATGAAGACGAGCAAGATGCTGAAGAAGGCCCGGAGAGAAAGAAGTCGAGGGCTGAAGTCATGAAGGAGGTCATGCTGAAGTCGAAGGCCTACAAGTACGAGAGACAACAAGCCAAGGAAGATGATGAAGAAGTTCGCGAAAAGCTCGACAAAGGCATCGGTGACCTTCGTGCGACCCTCCTCTCTCTTCAAACTAAACTTGAAGCCGCGCCGAAGCCCCCTCCTGCGCCTGTTGTATCAGCAGGACCTAGTCACATCGATCCTGGCCGTGCTGCCCTCATGGAAACAGGCCTTAACCCAGACAAAGATTACGATCTACAAATCAAGAAAATGGCCATGGACACACGAGCAAAGCCGACCGATCGCTCGAGAACGGATGAAGAAAAAGCCAAATACCAGGCGACCCGTCAGAAACAATTGGAGGAAGACCGTCTACGTCGAATGGCAGGTTTGCAAGAGGACGACGATGAAAATAGTGAAGACCAAAAGGACGAGGAAGAAGACCTCGATGCGGAACCGGAATACGTCGAGGGCAATGATGCTGTCGCGTTTGGTTTGGCCACGGAAACGAAGTCTGAGAAGTCCGAAAAGACATTGTACCGTCCCGATGGAATCGAAGATGAGGACGAATTTGTGATCGACAAAGATCTAGTGGCTAGCGATTCAGAAGGTGAAGAGGTACCTTCTGAAAACGAGAGCGAGAACGAAGTTACGGAAGATGAAATGGTTGCTGAGCAAGACGGCGACAACGAGTATCTATATGGTAAGGCGCCAGCTACGGGGGCCAACTCTGCAAAGCCTACAATGAGAGAGACTACTTCGAGCTGTCCCAGCACGTACTCTGATATCGTGGAGGTTCTTGAACAGTCCTCATCAGCGGACGTCAACGCTATCATTCGACGGATTCGACAACGATATGATTCCGGATTGAGCTCTTCGAACAAGGACAAACTCGTTGCATTGGCACAAGCGTTGGTGGAGTATTTGCGATTACGACCAACCGCTACGAATCCACCATCTCTCAAAGCCTTTGAGGCCATCATCCGACATCTACATTCGATGTCGAAAGCCTACCCAGATCCAATTGCACAAAGCATTCGATCTCATCTGGAACAGATGCACTCGGAATTGAGCATGAACTCAGGCGATTTGATGACCCTAACAGCTGTCGGCACGATGTACCCGACTTCAGACCATTTCCATCAAGTAGTCACGCCTGCGATCACCTTAATCGGCCGATGGCTAGGCTTAACTGTACCGAATAATGCTGAGGTACTCTCCACTGGGGCATACCTAGGAGCACTTTGTATCAAGTTTCAGTCTTTCTCAAAACGATACATCCCTGAGCTCGTCCGCTTCACATTCAACGCCCTTCGATCAGGTCAACCAATCGCTCTTCTAGAACCACACATCACAAACCTCCTCGCCCTAGCAGACCTCTGGTCCACCAAATCCGCCTTCATCGAGACATTCGCCCCCTTCCTCCCCATCCTCAAATCCCTCCACCGCCAAAAAGAACATCGAACCCTCCAGATCCTCCTCCAACACTCAGCCCTCTCCCGCCGGCCCCTCGAACTCCACCATCACAAACCCCAACCTATCAAATCTGCCGTTCCCAAATTCGAAGAGAGCTTCAACCCGGACAGACATTATGATCCTGATAAGGAGCGTGCTGAGGCGAATAAACTGCAGAAAGATTACAAGAGGGAGAAGAAGGGCGCTATGAGAGAGTTGAGGAAGGATGGAAATTTCTTAGCGAGGGAGAAGTTGAGGGAGAAGAAGGAGAGGGATGAGGCTTACGAGAAGAAGTATAAACGGCTTGTGGCGGAGATCCAGGGGGAGGAGGGGCATGAGAAGAAGGTTTATGAGAGGGAGAGGAGTGCTAGGAAGAGTAAGAGGTGAGGTTGGGTGTATCATTTCTTGCTTGGGTTTCACAAATTTCGGGGGCGGTAGGGTAGTATCACATCTTCCAGGTCTATTATCGCCCTTTGGAGGGTTTCTCATCCTTTTCCGTCCTTGCTTGCATTGCTACCTCTGGACTATTCTGGTGATGATACGAGGTATCTAAATGAACGCCAGTCGGCTGTCTTCACGTTACTAATTCATGGACACATCAATCAGTTTCCATTTTCCTCTCCTTCCCCCACCACAAACATCCACGCCTCTCCTCCTTGATCGAAAATTCCGAACACGACGATGTTTCGAGGTTGCCTATCACCACGCCATCATTCATCTCCAGTCCAGCACGGGAAACCCCCAGCGTTACTCAAAGGGAGAAGCAAAAGCTCTCATAACTCCAGATATGTAATGTGTACCTACTTCTAAGCCAAAATCAACATCGGTGAATCTTTTAATATACTTTTTGGAAGGTATCTATCTACCTGAGAACTCAAAGACAATAACTATAGCTCTTCCAAATCCCACGTACCCATCTTCTTGATGAAATACTCGCCCCTCGCAGTCCCAGAAACTGGGAGAACATGAGATCCCCTCAAAAGCACCATTCACATTCGGCAAATGACGGAGAAGAGAAGGTTCCAAATCATGGCCATAGTTATCCTGGACGCGAACAATGATGGCAAAGAAATCAAGTCTGTTTGTATTTATTTTTTTGGTGAAAGTATAGACAGAAGCTCCAATCCAATCTAATTATCGAACGCATCAAATCTGCATCAAACTGAATGGTATATCCTTCGCAACAAGCGACAACTATTTGCACGCCGTCCTATCGAAGAAGAGAAATGAAAAGCAAAAAGTAACGATTAAAAGGAAAAATCGGGTATAAAGAGTGTCCAAAGTATCATAACCTAACGACGGTTCATGCTACAATCCTCACATGGGTTTGCGCGCCCAACCGCTCAAGTATCTCCAGCTGGCGCCAGTCTGCGAACCCTCCTCCAATGCTGCTGGCACACCTTCCAACAACCTGTCACCCTCACGACCCATCTCCTTGTGCAACTTCAACATCCACCGTTCCCAGGCCCAGCTACCAACAAGTCCACTAATGTGGCTTGCATCAGCTGTGGTGCCCTGTTCCTCAGTTGGACGAGCAACTGGTAGGGTGAGCCACGCACGGCGCACTTGTGCAAATCCAGCTCTGCGAAGACGTGGAAGCCATGTCTTGGTTGGACAGGAATCATATCCTCGTGATTTGAGGTTGAACACGAATTCAACGCTGAGCGAAGACGCTTGTCGTCCACCTCCAAGGATGTCGGCATCAAGAAGAGCAAACTCCAAGTATCCTCCGGGCTTGAGCACACGCATGCACTCCTTCAAACAGAGATCATACTCATCACGGGCCCTGCCGGAGGGTTTGTTGGTCTTAAGCAATGACATGAGGTTTCGCGCAGAAACCACGTGAAAGTGGTTGTTTGGAAATGGCAATGTCCACAAGTTGGGGACTCTAGTTTGCTTGTGGTTGACGGGAGTCTGGATGCTGGGATCAACAACCTGGTCCGCAGTGTAGACTGTGTGCACCGTGGAAGATGGGTGCTCGGCAGCTACTTGCCATGCCCAGTCGCACGAGGCCTGTCCGCCGAGATCGAGAACGCGACCGTCGTGGATGTTTGGCATTAGTTTGCCAGTTGGGCTGGTAAGAAGTGTGCCGCCGTTAAGCATTTTGGTGGCCTCCAAATTCCATTGAATTGGCTTAACTTGCTCAAGAGCGCGGCGTTCACGCACAGCGGTCGAAATTGACATGTCTTCCTCCTGGACTTCTCCAGTGAAAAAGTCCGAGGTGGGTCGGTTGGAAGCAGCACGAGCTTCTTGCGTAACCGCGAATTTTCCATCCAAGTTGTCGATGTGTGACGCGAAAAGGCAGCCACGGTCCAAGCGAAGCTTCTCGGTTCTGGTCTTTCGGTGAACGAAAGCATCTGATGGGACTGACTTCAGTATCAAATGCTCAAAGCTTTGAGCAAAGATGGGCTCCTTCTCTACTACCACCTTAGCCTCAACCTCAGACTTAACGACAGAATCCTTGACTGGCGACTCGATGGCGAATCGGACAGATTTCGATGGAGTTGGTGGAAGGACGGATTCGATGCTGGTCATTGAGTTTCTGATCGATGGCAAAGGTGCGCTCATGGGGCCGCTACCAATAGCCATATGATCGCCGTCAAAGTCATCCTGCGATTGCAGCCACATGGTGGTTCGGTCGTAGTTTGCGGTGCTGATTGCACGGATTTCCTCCTGGTACGTCTCCTTGTATTCAGTTGGGTCGATGGTGATCTCTGTGGTCATGATGTTGTCAGTTTCGTAGTGGTCAGGGATGTACTGGGGAGAAGCCAATGGAATCCGGCGGGCAGTTGGTGGTCCTTCGGTATTGTTGTCTTCATAATCGAACTCCACTACCTGCTCCAACGTGTCTTCGGCTCGACTGGCCCATGGCACGCCATAAAAGCGTTCCGCAATGCTGGTCGAGGGGGTCTCTTCTGACGTTGACAACCATGCATTGCGTGTGGCTGGCTCGAGCGTGGAGAAGAAACCGCCTGGAGATGGGACAGATAGAGCTGAAAGTTCCGATCGATCGACTTGCTCCTCAGGCATGATCCCAACGTCGACCTCGAGTTGAGGACGCTGCTCGTCAACCTCACGCATTTGTGGGACGAACATGGTTGGCTCATCGACCTCACTGCCTGTTCCAGTCAGGCAGTCAAGAGTTCGTAGTGCTTGCGGGTGAAGCTGAATTGGCGAGGACCATTCTCCATCATCGCCCATGCGCTCAATGTCTGGCGTCGATGGGCAGCTCAGGTTGGAAAGCTCCTCCGATGTCATGCTGCCATCCAGAGATGGTGCTCGACTTGAAGCTGTCTCCGTACGGCGGGCAACCATCTGCGAAAGAGCGCGTGGTGTTGGCGAGACGATGGCTGGAGACAGCATGCTTGGAGATAGAAGTGGTGCGTCGACACCCATCTTGTGGTAGTTGTGGATGGTTGGCCATGTGGACGGCGATGGGATCACGAGTGATGGGAAGCGTCGGGACATTGGAGTTGCTTGTGGTGTTTCTGATATTGAAGCAGAAATCCGAACGGGTATCTCATCAGCCTCATCATCCGTCAAGTCGTATAGGTCGTTATATTGTGAAGCCTTGGCCTGGTCCATTCTCCTTGCATGCTGCAGCCTCGTCTCGAAGGAAACCTCCTTCTCGCTCACTGGAGAGGCATCAATGATGGTTGAAAGGGTCGAGTAATGGCGCATCATTTGCTGCTGTTGTTCTTGGATGTACCGCTGTGTCTCCTGGGGCTCGTCTTCAATAAAGGTATTACGTAGATATCTCCGATCCAGCGGCAGATTCTGTAGGATATAGGAAGCCATGGCTAAATTATTAAAGTACTGAAATGGTAATGATTGTTATGAAACTGGTCTACAGTCTCGATATAATGATAGAAACCTTCGATCAACGAAAGGCACGGAAAGAAGGAATAGCGCAAAGAACAGCGTACGATTAGCAGGTGAAGAAACGGAAGACCAACACGCAGGAGCCGGGAACGGGTATGATTCGAGGTCATATAGAAGGCCGTACCAACCGCTGTGATGGGACTACCGGGTGGCTCATTGAGTGGCGCACTCTGCAATTGTCGTGGACTGCGCTCGAGCCGGAACGTGGCTTGAACGATAGTACAATGAGGCCTGCAGTGCAGATGAGGAAATTGATTCGGCGGAGAAGGGCATGTAGACGCTGAGAAGGGACAAGAAGACTGGGTTCACGGCGTGATTGGGGAGAGGCTCTGCAGACGAAGGTCCAATCAGCAGGCGGTGCTGCCTCTCAGCGCTAAAGAAATGAGCGCTTCCATGCCTGGGACTGGATGTGGAGGATTCGGGGCTGATGTCTCGATTCGCAATGGCCTGGTCACTATTGCCTGCGCCTCATTGCCGGCATTGGAGATGAAGAGTCGTCCTCGAGTCGCGGCGCGTTGAACGAGTCCAGTCCCAGCATATGCATCAGAGATTCGATGGGTTCGACGCGTGAGACGCTGCCGACCAGGCTGGGAGGATGGAATCCGTTAGAAGAGCCTTGCAGTGGTTCATGCGAAGAAATGCTTGTCTGCGGGGATGGATCCGTGATGATATGGGCGTGGTGTTGTTGGTGGGTGAATTGAAGTCCCCGGAGAAAGAAAGAGTTGGGCCCTCGACGAGTGGAGCGGCTACGAAACCTCTCAGTGACGGGGAGAGATTCAACACAACCGAACAACCACACAACCACATCCAGACCACCAGATTCAATTCGACCATTGAAGCCCCTCGAGAAACATCTCTGCAACCAGTTGACCCACCATTCGACCCATCGCACATCTTCTAGAAGGAAACAGGAGCCTATCACTTCTCCGCCAAATATGTCGCCTCCGGCTATCATCGCTCCTTCAATCTTGTCCGCAGACTTTGGAAACCTGGGCCAAGAATGCATCGACACCATCGAACGCGGTGCTGACTGGCTTCACATCGATATCATGGATGGCCACTTTGTCCCAAATATGACCTTCGGCGCTCCAGTCGTAACAAAGATCCGGGAACGCATCCATCCCCCGTCAACGGCTATGGGCAAAGGAACTTTCGATTGCCACATGATGATCTCTGAGGTAAATTGCACCGATTCTTACTGTCACGACATATGTTGGTATTGGGCAGTAGTCCCGAAACTGGCGGCTATTGCTTGGCTCTACGACGGCCCTCCTCGAAACTTTGTACTTAGTGCAGCATGATATTTCAGTTTGGCAAACCTGCAGTGCTCCAACAGTTCACCATTAGATCAACGGCTAATCTAATCGTTAGCCACATAAATGGGTCGCCGATTTCAAGAAAGCAGGTTGCGATTTGTATTGCTTCCACTACGAGGCCGCTATATCGTCAACGGCGGCGGACAAGCCCGAAGCCACGTCCGATGAGAAAACAAGTCCGGCAAAATTGATCAAGTACATCCATTCTCTAGGATTAAAGGCAGGCATTGCCATCAAGCCAAAGACCCCTGTGGATGTGCTATGGGATATACTCGCCTCTTCTGACCAGGATGCAATTCCAGATGTGAGTGCCAAAGAAAATTGAAACGTGCAATCCATACAAGAACCATGCCGAATCAAGCCATATCGAGATCATAGACGCTGACTTGACTCAGATGGTCCTCGTGATGACAGTGGAGCCAGGCTTTGGAGGTCAATCTTTCATGGCAGAATGTCTCCCAAAAGTCACTGCTCTGCGGGAGAAGTATCCCAGCCTTGCCATCGAAGTCGACGGTGGACTTTCTGAGAAGACCATCGACCAGGCGGCAGATGCTGGCGCCAATGTGATCGTAGCCGGAAGTGCAGTCTTTGGCGCGAAAGACCCTGGAGATGTGATAAAGATACTCCGAAAGGCAGTGGACAGCAGAAGAAAAGAATGACTATGATCAACCCAGCTACGGAAAACCCCACGTCAAAAAGGAATGGGACATATGTAACAGCCTTGCACTCATTGTTCTCGGACATTCTAGCAAAAAAAAGTGAAGCTGCCATGGTCGATTCGAGAGTTTCTGCCTCGTCGTCCAACTATCGAAACTACCACATAACCCCTCCCCCCCATTGAAATCAGCAGAACAGCATGAACACGACATCACGCTCATATCTCATAGTCATCACTCCACTTCTATACAGGAAAAAAATCTAAAAACACAGCTCCCTCCACAATGGGACAGAAACTCGTCCACACCTTAGCAAGATGCAGCAAAGCAAGAATAGAAAAACAAATGTCCCCAGCGAGAATCGAACTCGCGACCTTCGGATCGCATACTTTTGAGAAAGTATTCACAGAGGAGAATCTATGAGACCGACGTGATGACCGACTACCTTAGTTGAAATGTCAGTGCTGAACTGGAAGCCTGTGCGAGGGCAGATTGAGTATGACTTACACCATGGAGACTTGAATGACGTAGATTGAGGAGGGATAGCAGTTTATCTTGGGTTTCAAAAATTCATGAATGTATGTATGTCTTCGGACTCAAGTGGTTGGAATGTGCCGTAGAAGATTCATATACTGAGAGAAATAGTGGAGAGATTGTCGGGGTTTCCGCAAGGCTGAGATGTTCTTTTGTGTATTTGATTTTAAATATGGCGACAACAACCATAACCATCCCTTTTCCAGAAAACGACTTTTCTCAGGGTCTCGTCTCTGACAAGATCAATGGATGGTTGACAGCAACATGGATTTTTAACTTTCCCCATTCCTCTCTTTCTGTGGGTTGTTCCCTACCCCCACAGCGAAAACCCCCTAGCCCTCTGCATAACCAAAAACCACCTCAATAGCCATGACAAAACCGAACCTTTAATAACTTCACCACCACAACTCCAATTAATGTGAAACTTTCAAGACGCCGAATATAAGCTTGGGGCAACACATTTGGAGATTTCTACTATTTTACCTGTTTGGGTGATGAAGTTGATTTCTTCAATTTTAGTACGGGGCGGGATGTCGGGCCGGGTTGGTTGGACCGTACCATACATTTAACAAACATAAACTTCCTACCGCATATCTCTAACCCCGAGAAGATGGTAGTTGATCTACATGGAAGGAAGAACTGATCATTGGCAAATGTTGGGGTTATTGGCTGGGTGGAACTTCCCCAAAGGTAGAATGCAAGGCCCTCACTCATCTTTAGGTTATATCTAACTGTTGATGGGGGCCATTACAAAATAAGGACTTTTCTGGTGAACGGTTCTCCTTCGATACTTGGAACTTTTGGCAATCTCGATCGCAAATGGAAGAAATATCATTTTCGGAGTGGGTTAATGGAAGATACTAACGGGCCTGCTGCAAATTTCAATCGATAACTTTTGATGGAACTGATCCACTCGCGCAAACTATCAGATAAAGCAAAACACCAAGAAAAACGACACACTCATCACCTCCCTGTGACCATGACCAATCCTCACCCAAAGCCAGCAGAACCTCTCTTGCGGAACGAAAATGCCCGTCCAGGCAAAAGACATGTACATTCTGGGTCCGGTCATTTATTTCAATCCACATTCCCAATCTCCAACGACAAGTGTTGTAAAATCCCAACATTCATATCCATCCCAACCCCAAAGCGTTACCGAAAGATGGAAACCTGCCGCAGATGGGCCTGAATGATCGAACGTGCTTCGGTTCGGGCCTCATTTGCCTCATACGACTTTGACTGCCGGATCCCTAAACACAAGAAAAAAGAAAAGAAGAGGTTAGACGCGAACCTGAGGTCAAAACAGACTTGGCTCTTCAATACAGCCACGTTCCAAGCCGAATGGTTTCCTTCTCACGTTTAACAGAATTCACAGTTTTCATCGCCACACAATCCCTTCATCTCAGTCATTGGTGCTTTTGCGCCGTCGAAGCCACCCGGTACCTGTAGGAATGCCTCCAAAGTGGAACCAGCTTTCTGTGCAGTTGGTTGCTGGAGCGGCTGCTGGTACTGGGCTGGCTGTGACTGTGACTGCACAACGGGCGTTGAGTTGTGCGCTGGAGCCTGTTGATGTGGTGGCAAATGATGCTGATACTGAGCAGGAATCTTCAAGTAGGCCGGCTGTGGTGCCCCCCCAACATAAGGCACTGACTGAGGGCGCATGATCATATCTTCTTTTAAGCCTTTCTTGCCGCTGACGCGGCTGTTAGAAGAATTTGGACGAGTCTGGGATTGATCAACACCTAGAGCTGGCCACTCCTCTGAGCCGACGCGTGAGCTATCCTGCGAGTGCGTGTCTGGCATCTTCACTTTTGGCACCTTTGGACCCTTTGGGATGCTGGGGTCGTGCTGCAATGGATGTGGAATCTTGTGGTGGGCGGCGCGTGGCGGTTGCATGAGCTGGTACCGAACGTCTTGGGGTTCAAATTTTGGCTTGGGTACCGAGAAGCTCGGCGGTGGTGTTGGGACCATTGTGACATGCATAATATTGCTGTTGGCGTATCTCGCGGGCATCGAGTGCTGAGGTGGTCCGCTGCTTATGGCATGTGGGAAGCTGGGAACCATATGGCCAGGTGGGACGGAGTAATTGACTGTGCGGTGAGCAGCAGTACTACCGGGTTTGACAAAATCTGCGAGAGGCACGTAAGGTTGACGCCCGCGGTAGTGGGCAGCGTGCGGAGGGAGTAAAGCAGACTCGAGGTTCCAAAGACGATTATGAAGGATCTCAAGAAGGTTGCCAGGCTTCGGTCCGGTTGTTGTGATGTCGATGCCTAGAATCTTCTCAATGAGAGCGAATTTCCCAGTGAACGATTTTCCGAGGAGATCGATGTCGTTCTTGGACGCGTCGCTAGTTTGCAGATTCTTCATATCGCTCATCCGAGTCTGGTTCGGGCTGGCTTGAGACGCCCGTAGCGCGTTCAGCTGTTCCTCGACGCGTGCAAGTTGATTCTGTAGCTGCTCGACGACGGAGTTTGTGGCCAAAGAGACTGCGTTCTGTCGGTCGAGGGTCTCAATGTGCTCGTTGAGCATGCGGTTTTCATCTTCGAGGCTGCCAACGGTTTTTTCAAGGTTGGCGATGGTAGAGGTCTGGCTGTCTCCCGATAATGACTTGCGTTCGGGCGTGAACAGGTTGGAAGGAATCAGGCCTTCTCCAAATCCTGGTGGCATTGCCTCCTCCGCTCCCGGGCCAGGAAAGTCGTTGCCGCAGTTGGTGAACATGGCGCTCTGCTCCTTGGCCCAGTGCTCGTAGTCATGCTTCATTTGTGCCTCCTGGAGCATGAAAGCATCGATGGCTTCTTGGGGGATGAAGTTGTTTGCCCAATGTTGGAAAAAGTCGTTCTTGCGTTCAAGGAGATTGGAGTCGTATTGACCGTCCCACTCTTCCCGTAGTTGCGTAAATTTCTGGGTGGTGAAGGTCATATCAAAGCTGCTATTGTTCAGTGTTGATGCTGAAGCGACTGACAGTGCCATCTCCTCTGGAGTCAATGGTCTTCGGTTGTCCATTGTTGTTTATCTTCAAAAGTTTTTTAGCATCCGAGCTTGGTCATGGGCTTTTATGCTTACGTGTTTGTTGGTGTTAGTATGTACGCGTCAAGAGTGTTGTTTGTTTTCACACAGTATTTTGTGGGAACTGTCACAGCAATTTTGGTAACTGAGCCCTGTTGTCCAGAATCACTGTCGCCAACGTTTTGGCAACCCGAAAATAGAATCTCCGGCAATTTATAGGAAGTGAAGAACCGAGCGTAGAGACGTTATTATCAAAATGTGTGGTTTTACAACCAGTCGGATTGTCCTTCGATCGACAAGGGCTGTATTTATGTGAAAGCCGCAGTCAAATCTCTAACAGCGTGAAAGACCCGAGCTGTCGTCTGTGCTGCTTCAACAGTGGTAGACAAAGCAACAAAGCAACAATCGGTCAAGCCGCGAGGTTTGGGGCCATTGACGATGCCATGAGACAGGTCTAAAGCATCTGCTTCATCTAACCTACCGAAGAAGCTGGAGGACTTTCCATCTTTTACTGAAACAGGCTATCTGTTGAAGTCAAATGAAACCAAGGGAATAGGAATTCTTAATACAGGAGATTTACAAACACCAGCCAGCGAGCCAAGAAGAAGGGCGGGTGGACAGAGGTCATTGTCTTGTGCTCATACCTTCACTCACTTATATTGAGCAGACTCCTTCTCACACCATTTCCAAAGCATCTCGGCCGTCCCACTGCCTCCCTCGGCCACAGTCTTGGTTCCTGCCACAATGTCGTTTCTGACGTGCAGAATTCGTCCCCATGGAGCGATAAAGGCTCCATTCTGGGCACTGGTGATTTCCTGCGAGCACGCTGAGTAAAGCTCGGTATAAGCGCCGAATTTAGCATCGTACAAGAAGGTCCAGTCCAAGATGACAGCCTGTATCTTGGGCAAATGACGTTGAAGCTCTGATCTTAGGTTTCCAGGGTTCCAGGACACTGAGACGAGTCCAGATTTTGCATGGTGTTTGGCGAACTCAGAAGCCAGGAGGTAGTTTCCAGCTTTGGATTGACCATAGTCTCTTTCCTTCCACCCATGGATCTTTGGTGCGCCTGTTGCTTCAAATTCGACACCGCCTTTGGGCGACATAGCATCAACAGCTAGTGAGCCAGCCCAGGTCACGCGCACTGCGTCTTTCGGCGCCGCCGCGGCTGTTCTTTCAAGAATCGGCACGAGTAATTCCGAGAGAAGGTAGGGGCCCAGACAGTTCGTACCCATCTGCTGCTCGTGGCCATGAGAATCGGTCGAGCCAACCGGTGGTACCATCACTCCGGCGTTGTTTGTCAAGGTATCTAAGCGTGATTCCTTAGACATGAATCGCTCGGCAGCAGGTTTGATTGTGGCGAGGTTGGCGAGATCGACTTCCAAGAAGACAATCTTGCCGGTTGAATTGGGAAATTCCTTTTGGATACTCTGGAGATTGTGTCAGCGTTAGCCTCTGCAAAGAGATTCCTTTAATAGCGGGTAAAAGGAACAGGGGCAGGAGACTTGCTGATTTTGCGTACTCCATGTCAAACTTACAGCAATAGCTTTATCTGCCTTTTCTTTCGAGCGTCCCGCTACATAAACGGTCGCATTTTTGGAGTAGAAGATCTTGGAAAGCTCGTATCCGCATCCCGCGTAGCCTCCAGTGACGATGTGGACCTTTCCTGTGTATTATTGGGATATGCATACACTAGCCGTGGACATCTACTTACCACTCTGATCAGGGAGGTTCTTCTCGGTCAAGGTTGGAGCTGGAATAAAGAAACACTGGCTCAATGCATTGCCCATCGTGAATGAATGGGATGGATGTTGTTTAGATTTGAAGAGTTGTTGGCCTCACGGAAGGGCGATTGGTTGACGAATGTCTCTTTTATCACGTGGTTCCTCTATTGAAGCTGGAACTGCCATGATGCGTTGACGATTGACGTGATGATACCTACGGTAGGGGCTATGGATGATTTTGCAAGCAATGTAGTGGATCCACTCCTGGACGAATTCCGGACCGATCTCGGCAAGGGCTTTGCTTTGCCATCGTGGTCGGCCATCTATCAACGATTAGCCTATTCTTCAGATCCGGAGACTTGATACCTTCGGCTTCGGATATCTACGACGGAGGTCGGATTACGAGCACTGTAGGAGTATGAGGCAGCGGGAGATGGAGTTTATGGAGATGCGAAATGGTATCCGGGTATTCCTCCGTCCGCATATGAATCACTACAAGCCAGTACTTAACCTTGGTATCAGTGCAGAATGTGCGAGTATTGTGGTTTTTGAGTGAAGCAGGACGGATCCTAAAAAATCGAGTTGAGTTTGAACGCGGCCAAGGACGCCCCACTGACGGTAAGGCCACTTTTAAACAAGGCAATTACTATACATTTATTAGCAATCTATTGTTTTTTAGAGTCTAGAGCGTCCCCACGATGTCTTAATCTTAGACGTTACTATTTTTTTACTATTTTCTTTATACCGTAGAGTAATAAAAAGCCTTAATTACCCTCTTACTATAATTATACTATTCCATTGCTTCCCTAACGCTATTATTACTAATATTATAACCCGTTTGAATACTAGCTAGCCGGCGACGGCTATCTCTCGAATACTAGGCGTTGCCTATAGTTCTATATACCGTATACAAACTAATCTTGACTAATATAGAGCGCCTTATCCTCCTAAATATATAGAGATAGGCCCGGCGCTACTATTAGGAGATACTAAAATCGAGGTTTATAATACCTAGATTATAATAAGTAAGTAAGTAAGTAATTAATAATAAAAAGGGACTTCGTAACTATCTAATAGATTAACCTTACGTCTTTCTACTAGATATATAGTAGTTTCTCTTTAATAGCTACGGTATCGAGCTTAGTATCTATTAAATCTACTAGACTATTAAGAAGAAGCTACGTTAGAGCCGAAAAAAGACGACTTCGCTAGCCGGAGAGAGAACTAAGTCGATTAGGGCGTTGTTTCGCGGTAAATAGATCCTATATAACTCCAATCAACTAGTATTCTTAGATAAAAGTACTACTAACGAGAGAACTAGTAATAGATATTATAGATAGTCTCTAATTAATATTAATTATAAAGTCTTACGTCCTTTAAAGCGCTTAGAGAGATAGAGTATATTACTAGCTCTTGATAAGAATAGCTATATTAACTAGATAATTATCCATGGCTTAATTACTAATAATCTATTATATAACTTCCTTAAGGCTCGAGTTTTACCTCTCTATTTGGCCTATCCTAGGCTATAGTTAGTAATTATAATAGATAATATATCCTCTTACTCTAATAAACGAATCCGAGAGCTTATTAAGTTGTATAGCTATAAGCTTATATACTTCTCTCCTTATTTACCGGACCTAAATCCTATCGAGTTGACGTTTATAGAGATAAAGAAGTAGATTTAGAGGAACTATAACTAAATAGGCGATTTCGAGACGTTTAATAAGTTTATAGACTATATAGTAAGGAGCGTTTATAATAAGGATACCCGGGGGCTCTTTAGGAAGTATAGTTAGGTATCGCCGTATAAATAGTATAGTCGGTATAGTAGTAGAGAGAGATAGTTATTATAGTATAGGATTTTAATTATAGAAGTTTATATAATCGACCGTTTTTAGTAATAAATCCTAACGGCTTTGACTTGAAAATATATAAAGGTTTTATATAACTTATATCTACTTCTTTACGATATCTCCCTTACTAACGCCGTATATACTATATATAATTTTTAGTTTGCTATATAGCCTAGACTACTAGCTTTCGATACGTTTTGAAATTATTTAAATTAATCTTAGTAGTAACTATAGTAAATAGTTACTAGAATCTATACTATCTAAAAAATCCTTAGTAAACCGCTATTATTAAGCCTTTGAAAGTTAATTTAGGGTTTATTTAGGGTCTACCGGTATTAGCGCCTACGCGTTATTTTCGTAATTAGCTTTATTATTAGAGGGGCCCTCTACGTATTAGGGGGTTAGACCCCCTAAAAAATGCCGACTATAGCCTTTTTTTTTAATTAAATTCTAAAGTAGATCCTATCTCGAATACAACTATTATAACTATTATAATAGTTCCTAGCTATCCTCGTTACTCTCGCTCTCTATAGTTACTAGTACTACTACTTTATTCTTATACTCCTTCTTCTCCTTCCTCCGGGTAATTAATCGCTTCTTATAAATCTTAAATTTACTAATCCTACTTCTTAATCGCTCGAGATCTAAGTTATAAAAGCTATATATAGGTTCCTACTTCTCCGTTAATATCTTTGATATTTTTAGTATCTCTAGAGACTACTTCTTTACTAATAGCTTATTTAGTATCGTCTTAAACTTCTTCCTCTCCTTCTTACTATACCTATGAATATAGAAGGCAAAGAATATATTTAATACCTTGGAATTATTACCCGGGCCTATAAGTAGACTTGAATCTCTAATCTTCGGCTTTACTAACTACTAATGACGAGGATAGTTATCCTCTAATAGCTTTTCTAGCGCCCTACGAGGCTTCTTACGCTTTCTCTTCTTATAATACTTTCTTTATTATTTTACCTCCCTTTTCTCCTCCTCCTTAGTATTATTACTACTATAAAGCGGCGTTTTACTATCCTCCGATTTACTATAATCCGTGCGTTTACGCTTCGTATTATTCCTTTATTTACAACGAATAGCCTTCCTACAATTAACTATATATTCTACTAGTTTAGCGACGTAGTTAGTAGATAGAGAGGATAAAGAAGCTACTCTAGCCTTAATCTCTTTACTCTACTCCTTTATAGTATCTCCCTCAATCTAGTAATAGTTTTTATAGTTATTAATAGAACTAATAGAACTATCGCTCTTTATCTAATACGTCTTCGTTAGCTTCGTATAACTAATTATAGTATAATACTACCTTATAGCGATAGTAGGGCTATAGTTATCTAGTAATCGCTAAGCCTTAGCCTCTAGCCCTAGATTCTCTACTTAGTTAGTTATTGCGTATCTCCTCTTCTTTTTACTATCCTTAAGTCTCTTCTAACTAGCCTTACTTAGTAAGTCCTTTAGCGCCTTACTAGTAAGTTTGACTAGCGTAGCGGTAGGAGTTTAAGGCTTCGTAATCTTATAATCTAGATCCTTTAGCGGGTTACCTTTATATATAGCTACGAAGTAAACCTCTAGCTTTAACTAAGGATTCTCTTTTACTATAGCGCGTACTAGATTTATTACTATCTTCTTCTCTTGGCTATCTTTAATATCTACGGTAGTTACTTACTTCGAAGTAGCTTTACTATAAGTAATAGTAGCCGTAGTTCTCTAGTAAACTAGTTTAAACTCTTTATCGTAAGTCGCCTCCGCTTTAACTCTCTATTTACGCAATATAGCTTTATTAATCGTAAAGTTAGATATCCTCTAAGCCCTCTTACTAAAGTCAAAAGCCTTTCGCCGGTCCTATAGCTTTATAGTCGCCTTCTACGTACCTAAGTAATATATAAGGGTATCCTCCTTCTTCTCCTCCTCCTTCTTCTTATCCTCCGACCGATATTCGTCCTTAATAGTAGTAAATAGTACCGGGAGACTAGTATTAGATACTAGTATTAGTAGAAGCCTAGTAGGTATCAATTTTACCGCTATTTTTAGCGTATAATACGACAATGAGGGTAACGATTATAATAGCTATTACTAAGCCTATTTATTTTGTAGTAATTAAGAGTACTAGAGAGGAGGATAATTACTAATACTATCTAGGACTATCCTACTATCCTTATTTATTATACTAACCTTATTTATCGTACTAACCTTATTCTAATCCTTAAACTCTTCAAAACTAGCTATCAACGGCTATATAAACTTATTACCTAAGTTTTGCGGAGGAAATAGCTTAAATAAGGGCTTAAGAGTTAGAGGAAAGTTAATAGTACTATACTAGAGATTACTATTAAAAGAATTAATAGCCTCAAGCTATTAAGAGGGCAGTAACCCGGTATTAAGGTAGTTTATAAACTAAAGATACTAATAGTAGAATATACGAGGGCTAAATTCATCGATATTTTTATCCATTTAAGTAGTTTCAGCCGTTTGCAACGATAAAAAAGAAAAGATTTTATCCTAATACGGCTAGGTTAAGTAACGAAGATAGTAGATAGTACAACTAGCACACAAGGTGGGAGATACCGTTTACCTAGAAAAATGGCCACCGATGGCCACTGACGGCCGCGGACGGCCATAGCCGATTGCAATATGCGATACCCTCTAAAAACCCTCTATTTAGAGGGTTGAGCATGTTTCAAAGCCCTGTAAACGTCCCTAGGCGTCCTTGGCCGCGTTCAAACTCAACTCGATTTTTTAGGATCCGTCCTGCTTCACTCAAAAACCACAATAGAACCCATCAGGAAACACTTGGAGAAGCATCGCAAGGACACCCCACCTCTCGGTAACTTGGATCCAGCTGATTGCAAGCTGCAGATGATTTTGCCAGGCAGAAAGCTGATACTCCAAAAGATCATCCAAAATGTTCGGTCTACAAAGCTCCAGGTCCAGCCTTGTGGGATTGATCTCACACTCAAACGCATTCTCACCTGGAAATCCGCAGGCGAAGTGGATTTTGATAACACTCGTCGGACCAACGCTGCCACAGAAGTGTTGTCATTTCAAGCCGACACATCTGGATCCGGGAAGGATCCTTCGGTAACAAGCTTTGTTAATTTGCCCCAAGGCTCTTACTTGGTCGAATTCAACGAGACAGTCGATGTGCCGTTGGATGTCATGGGCCAGATCTTTGTACGAAGCTCGCTCTTTCGATCAGGAGCTGTTGTGATGGCTGGAGTAATGGATTCTGGGTACAAGGGCACAGTTGGATGCATGCTGCAGGTTGTCAATCCGTATGGACTGAAACTGTGGAAAGATGCAAGGCTTGCTCAAATGGTGTTCCACCAGATGAGTGAGCCGACAGAGGGGTATTCTGGAATGTATCAAGGCAGGCAGGCGATGTGACATTTGTATCTCAACGGACAAGATGTTCCGGTTCAGAAGGATTCTCCAGGGCTTTCCAGCGGGTACCCGAAGCTGTACCTAAGAACACTGTTATGGGAAAGAAGAAGAACACTTTGGATCAGCTGGGTAACAGGTTTCAACCTACTTGCCTCTAAAGTAGTCCAGATCTCACTCGAATTGGAAGACCCACTTGCTCAATTAGACTAGCGTGCTCAAGATGACCAGGGTTTTCGTCCCCGCGTAGATTTTCGTTTGACCTTCACCTGAAGCTCTAGCTTTCCCTGCGCCCACTTCTATTATTCTTCACCACAGTCACAATGGGCAAGTACAACAGAGGCAATGTAAGGTCACTCGCTCTATTTCTAGATACTCTACTAATTGGTGCACAGAAACGTGGTGGAGGACGTGGAGGAGGTCGTGGAGGTAGAGGCGGCGGTGGAGGAGGTAGATCCAATTGGGGTCCTCGTGCCGATTACCAGGAGGTGGAGAAAAAGAATGAGCTTTTTGAGAAGCTGTACAACGAGCTTGGCGTGGTTCCAGAGGATGAGCGCAAAGAGTTCTGGAATTCTCTTCGCAAAGAGCTACCAAACAGCTTCAGGTTTGCAGGATCAAAAGGGTATGCTTCTTTTGCGCGCACATGGGTCACTAAAGAAGTCCGCAAAAACACTGACTTTATTATAGACATGCTCTAGCAGTCCAGCAACGCCTCGTCGATTACTACGTTCCTCAAATCACTTCAGTACAGCACAATGGCGAGCCTGTAGAGCCTCCCCAACCTGTTGATTGGTTTCCAGAGAAGCTCGCATGGTCCATGACTACTCCAAAGAACGTCGTTCGCAAGTTCCCTCCTTTCGCCTCCTTCCAGAAATTCCTCGTCTCGGAAACCAGCGTCGGAAATATTAGCAGACAAGAGATTGTGAGCATGATTCCGCCGTTACTCATGGATGTGAGACCGGGCATGACTTGCTTGGACATGTGTGCAGCTCCTGGCAGTAAATCCGCCCAATTGGTCGAGATGGTCCATGGAGGTGAAGAGGCCCGTATACGCAAGGTTGTTCACGAGGCTGCTAAGGAACAGAACCGAGAGGCCAGTCCCGATGGAATTGAGGTCGAGCTTGACATCAAAACGGGAATCATACAAGACGAGGACAACTCCGATGACGGTAGAGCGACAGGCTTGCTCGTGGCCAATGACGTCGAATACAGACGAGCTCAGATGCTTGTTCACCAGGTCAAACGCCTCAACTCACCCAACATTGTAGTAACCAATCACGATGCCAGCCAGTTTCCTTCGATACGGATAACTTCTGAAAACGATCAGCCAAAGTATCTCAAGTTCGACAGAATTCTTGCGGACGTTCCCTGTTCTGGAGATGGAACATGCAGAAAAAACCCTAATATCTGGAAGGACTGGATTCCAGGTAATGGTCTAGGCTTGCACAACATACAGGTTCGCATCTTGGTGCGATCACTTCAAATGCTCAAGGTGGGCGGCCGAGTTGTCTATTCCACGTGCAGCATGAACCCAGTGGAGAACGAGGCTGTTGTCTCTGCAGCCATATCAAGATGTGGCGGATCGGCAAAGGTTTCTATAATCGACTGCAGTAAAGATCTTCCGGGACTGAAGAGATCGCCAGGTTTCAAGCAATGGAAAATCATGGACAAATCTGGTCGCATGTTTGACTCATGGAAGGAGGTCCAAGAGGCAAAGGCCGAAGGAAAGGAGGACTTCATCCGGCTTACCGAGACGATGTTCCCATATGCTGACCTAGCAGAGTCCGAAGTTCCTCCTTTTGAGCGATGCCTCAGACTCTACCCACATATGCAAGATACCGGTGGTTTCTTTGTCTGCGTTTTGGAGAAGCAGTCCGAAATTAAAGCTTTGCCTGAAGCCAAGAAGATTTCGCGCGCCGCAAAGCGCGGACGAGAGGTTGATGACGCGTCCGAGACTGCCACCGTGAAAAAAGTTAAGACGGAGGAAAAAGATGGAGATGAGACTATGAAGGATGCTACCACCGAGGAAGATCCAACTGACCTTCTCCTATCGCATCTCAACGGTGCAGTCGAGAACGGAGCTCAGATTGCAGTCGCATCAGCGGACGTCAAGCCCGAGGAGATCGCGACAGAGGAGCCCAAAGTAGAAGATGCGGAGGTCAAGTCTGAGGAAGTACAGGTTATCAAGGATGAGGATATCGAAGATGTCGAGGAGGAAGTGTTAGCGGAAACACCACGCAATGGACGAGGCCCCAATTCCAAGAAGTCTAGCCAAATCCACGAGGAGCCTTACAAATACTTACCCGCAGACCATCCGGAGCTTCTTAAGATCTATGAATTTTACCAGATCTCGGAGCGCTTTCCCAAGGACAGATTCATGGTGCGCAACGCCACAGGCGAGCCAGTCAAGGCCATCTATTACACGTCAACCCATGTACGAGATATTCTGAACGAGAACGAAGGCAGAGGCATGAAATTTGTGCAAGCTGGGGTGAAAATGTTCATGAAGCAGGACGCACAAGGACAAGACATTTGCAGATGGAGGATACAGTCCGAAGGTCTGCCCATATTGGAGCCGTGGGTTGGCGAACAGCGAATAGTGAGACTCTACAAGCGGTCAACGCTGAAGAAGCTACTCATTGAGATGTTCCCAAAGCTTTCGGGCGAAGCATGGAAAGAGATGGGTGAGATTGGCGAGAGAGTACGGGACATTAGCATGGGATGCTGCGTCTTGCGCGTCGAGACCAGTGAGGGTGAAGACGGCTTCAAGTAAGTTTTATTTGACGATTCACTCGAACTCTTTCTAATGCGTGGAACAGGGAGAGAATAGTTCTGCCACTTTGGCGAAGCATGCATTCACTGAACTTGATGCTGCCAAAGGAAGAACGCAAGGCCATGCTGCTCCGACTCTACAACGACAATTCGGAACTCATTGATCATTCTAAAAACCGTGCAGATGAGGCCAAGGCCAGAGAAGCGGAGGCGGAGGCTTCGATCAAAGAGGAAGAGTCTGCAACAACCGGTGCTGATGCTGAAGGTGGCGTTCGGCTTGACGCAAAGGACGCGGCAGTCATTAAGGCGGAAGAGCCTGCTTCTGAGACTATAGTTGCTGAGGAAATAAAAGTCGAAGGAGAGAAGATGGAAACGGAGGCATGAGTGAGACTCGGACTTTGAAGGGGTCCAATTGCTTGATATACACGGAATATACACGGAGTTAGGGATGTTGAGAACTTCTGGAGCCCCATCTTGCTTTGCGGTCCAAGATATTTTTATGACGACACAGAGTAATCAAGTCCAAAACGATCATGTATGATATCAAGATAGAGAAACCTTGCTTCTCCCCAGCACAGCCAGGCTTATATCCGAGACAATACTTACTCATCACCGTGGTTCTCGTGTACGTTCCCAGCGGCTAAGTATTGCTTCGGGATGATGTCGATGATAGTTGAGGAGAATAATTTTCGGTGTAATTTCCGATCAACGTGCCTGTCTCGCTGTCCTAACGGGTCTGCATCATCAGCAAAGATGCTCGACTAAAAAGAAAAGATGGAATTGTAACCTAAGAATGACCGTGACGTGCTTCAGATCGCCGCTATGCGGAACGGTCCACACCTGCCATGCCCTTTCCGATCTGACACTTGCACGTGAAAGATACCCATTGCAAGATTCATAACCACAATCACCGTCAACGACAACAACGCCCGAGACCCTGGGGCCTGGACGCTCATGCGCTGGAGATGAAGTGGCACTGGGCACTGGAACCAACCCGCATGGGGCGTTCCGTGGCTGTAAATTCTCAGCCCCACAAAGACGACAGCTACCTTATCAACTGAGCTAAGAAGATGCAGCCAAAGCCTCACCACTCACCAGCTGCTCTGTGCTACTGGAAGCTAGGCGATAGAGTACTAACCGGCCTTTTGCTTAGCAGGCTTCAAGTCACTACGGCGATCCAAGTCTATTCCTGTTCTGGCAGTGGCTGATAAATTTTTCGCGAATGTTTCGTCAAAGCCGTTGTGACCACATCATATGGAATTGAACAATGAGGGTACGTTGAGAGACTTGATCCCCTGAGGCTCGGACACGACCGTTCACGACGTCCAGCATCTCTCTCTCCTTTAAGGTTGTCTCACATCCGAAATAGGGTCGGGGCATGTACCTCGCCGGGGATTTGTCGAGGTTCTTTGGCCTGCACAGGAGGACAAGTATTATTGGGAATAATAATGGAGATAAGGCTCTGATAGGTGTATATAGTATTATTGACAGTAGAAGCTGTACATATTGCGGGATCATCCAATATCGGACTTCAGAGTGGGTGTGTCTGTACAAAGTACTGTGATATAATACTGTGCTATAAGAGAGACAATCGCCGCCATCCTTGACTCGCATCATTGACTGCTGTGCTGTGCTGTGCATGAGGTGTTCGTATCCCGCATGAACTCTGACGAGCCGTAGGAACAACGCAAAAAGACCAGGACAGACGCCTCCTTTGAGGCTTCTGGCGACTTCGCTGGCAGGTTTAGCAGCCTCTCGCTCATCAAGGCCCATGATCCATGTGATTTGCAGCTAGTGCTTGGAGACCTCATTCACCCCTGATAGCAAGCCGTCGATTATTGAGACTCCCCAATTTCCCTCCTTCTCGCATCAAACACTCCCTTCTCTCCCGTAGACCACCCCCCCGACGACTCCGCGTTCTCCTATCTACTTCTCTCCAGTCCAATTGCTGCCTTTGCCCGTCGCGACTCTTCTTTCCTCGCCGACTAATGCACTGGAGCGCAACGCGTCACCATATCGCTTGCTACACCACCGCATCCTTGCAACAATACATCGACGTGTTATACCGCAGCACCTCTACCTGCCAATTGGCACTCTCGGCAGCCATTTCATTGTTTCAGCGGCCCCCAGTTCCGCCCATGCGCTGCACCACAACGCAAATCGACTGCAATCACCAGTAGATTCCCTCGACTGCAGAAGAGTTCACAGCGCCGCCGAATGCTTTAACCTGCAATAACGACAAACCCCCACACACGATCGCTAACATGCCATTCTTTTCAAATCTATTCAAGCGGGACGCTTCCAGCAAGTCCAGGAAACATGTCGCTCTAGGGAAAGAAGTCGTTCAGCTCAAACCACGTTGGGAAGAGGCATGGTCGCGCAAAGAGGTGTCACCGGAAGAGGTTCAGGAACTCATCCACGAGTGCTCCCACGAAATGAAGTCGAGAGGTGAGCATTCAGTCTTGTACAACGGACGATTCAGGCTAATGTAGACTTGCAGCTCTAGATATGCCCTTCCTCCTTCTCCCATTCCGACCAGGCTCCGATCCCGTGGGTTCCAAGAGCTTCATACGCAACTTCTTCAAGATACAATACAATGGGACTTTTCGCGAGAACAAGAACGCCATTCAACAGGAGCTTCGGCTCATGGATCCGTTGGTAGGCACATGCAATCGCCACAGAATAGGTCGAACTCCCTTGCTCACAAAACCTCACAGGTCCTCTGCAGTATCATAAAGTGGTGTTGGAACAGGCTGCCCGGCGGAGTTGTGTCCTGGGAAACTTATGAATTATTTCGAACCGGTGAAGTCGGTCAGTACTTGTTCTGAAATTGCATTGAAGTGTTTACCAACAAGCGATTGTAGATGCTTCCATGGCAAAGAATGCCTTCACCGTTTTCATCCCAATGAGCACCGAATCCGAGGCTCGCAAGAAGATCGTTTTCGATTTCTTCGACCTCCTAGCCGCAATCGCTGCGCGTGGAAAGACCAATGGTCTCGGTGGACGAAAGCTCTCAAGAATGGCGGGATGGTGGGCCTTTGAACACTCAGACAACGGAAAGGGATTCGAAGGTGGCTACAAGTCCTGGGCAACGTGAGTCTCGCAGATAACTAATTAAAAAAACCAAGCTAATCCGAACAGCGCTGCGGATGCAACGAGCCATCTATTCTTCGCATACCTGCGCTCTCTTTCGCCTGATGCTACTGGCGGTGTCAGTGGTATCTCTCAACTTCCACGTTCACTACAAGCTCTCCTTTCTCAAACCGAATATCCTCCCGAGACCCCGACTTTGATGCTGCAGCAGACACCGAGAGTGGTTATGATCGTGAATACAGTATCACCAACCCCTTTTGCCCTCCTTCGTCGCGCCAGGAACTTTGAATACCGGGACGATGATGAGGCTTTGCAGAAGTTCTCGGCGTATGAGGATCCTGTACAGACATTGACAGAGGAGTGTAAACGTGTTTTGAACAGCATCTCATCCATCAATCAGTCCACCGTTCCAAATAACGATACAGCCGGTGAGCCGGTTCAGGAGGGTGCTTGGTCGAGATTTGAGGACATGGGCTTCTCTGGCCTCGCTGAAAGCCCGCAGAGCCCTGGCGACTTGGCGAGCGCGAAGGACACTGATGGCATTAGATCCGCTGGCAATTCAAGAGTTGATGATGGGGGACGGCCAACAACACCGTCCTGGGCAGACTTTTTGTCTTCTGGGTTTCCTAGCGACCGCGGTCCGACTCTGCTTCCACCAGACAAGGCGCTTCCGTTGCCTCTATCCGAGCAAGCGCGTGGACACAGCTCTCAATCGCATGTGCGACCTGGCATGCATGGAGATCTCGAACCTGGCGAGTTGGCAAGCATTCACTCATTTGACCTTGACGAGACCTTCTGGTGGGTCTGGATGACCAGTCTCGCAGGCGAGGAGACTCCTGAGCGCAAGGCTGTCTTTGGTCGCTGTGCATTAATTGAGACTCAAATATCAGGCGCACACTGGTTTGTGATTGAGGAACAAATCAAGGGCGCTTCGCCCGGCCAAGACGAGGGCGTTTATCTTGCCGAAAAGAAGAGCAGGTTTAGCTGGACCAAACGCGGCCGTCTTGGGAGACGCAAGACTATTGCGAAGAAGCCCGACAACAGGGCTCTCACTGAAGAACCATACAATCGCGCGGCGACAGCGACACCATCTAGCAGGATCGCCCCCGATCAGCACCGCAAGATCAAGGAAACCGCAGCCCGTCTCAAGGATCAGAACCTAAAGGGTGGCGGAAACGCTCAACGTCGTGGTCGCATGGACGACTCGGCCTCGCAAAAGACCAACAGTGTGCTGACCTTGCAGCCAGCTATCCTAAGTGAAGCAGCGCCTGCCCTGAAATGGGCAAAAGACTTCGACAAGGAAGTCACCAGGGCGACATACCTCGGCGATCCAGTGGCCGGTACAGGCTCAAGCACAAACCTTACAATTCCGCGACCTAATGGGGCTTCTTCCACGTACGGAGGATCATCTACCAATCTTCGACGTGAGTTGTCCAATCGTGAACTGCCATCTCTACCAAAGGAGGCTTCAGCACCTGCTTCTCCCGTGCAGCGCAAGCCTGTCAAGTCTCCTAGTCCTCCTGCGACACCTCCTCGTGCTTTCAGCCCGGATATGTCACCAGAGCCCGAGTTGCCCGCTGCATTGGAAGAAAAGCCAAAGCTTGATAACGGTGATCAACATCCAGCGCATCGTCCATCAGCGTCCCCAGAGTCTGTGAAGAAACCAAGCATGGACAAGCAGAATAAGGCAGAGTCGAGCGGCGGTCTCAAGAAGTTCTGGGGTCGCAAGCAGAAGTCTTCACCTTCTACACCAGGAAAGGCTGCTTCTGCTGTCGTTGAAGAGCCCACTCACAAGCTTCAAAAATCCCCCAAGAAGAGTGTGCCTGCTCAGATCCCCTCGCACAAGGAACCAACGCCAGAGCCGTCTATCGCGGAAACCTCGCCTGCTCAGAGCTTCACTCACCAGACACCTGATCCATACCACCAAAACTCCCAAAATCCTCATGGCACAAGTCCTCGCCATGATACTTCTACAATCGGCAGCAAAGAGCAACAAGCTGCCGACCAAGAGTTCTCCCGCTTCGATCAAGGACCTCTTGACGCACCTGCTTTCGTCCCCGAAGAGATCACACCAGATCATTCTGTGGTCGCTATATCACCACCAACGGAGTCGGCTCCAGTCAAGGCGCCAAAACGTGGAATACCTGATCTTGGTGCTTCCTCACCGGCTCCCGAGCTAGCACAAACTCCGGCGCCAGCACCACCACCAGCGCCCTACCACGCACCAAGCAAGGCAACGAGTAGGATACCGGTGGTCCCTATTGGTCGTTCCGCTCCCGGACCAAGATCTCCGGCATCAGACTCGACTTCTGATGACTCGGCTGACGCCGCTCCTCGTGACGACAAAGTGCTAGATCGATGGGCGCAAATCAGAAAGAATGCTGCAGAGCGCGCTCAGAGGCTCAGTGAAGAGCAACAATCTGGACGCAGTCGCACTACGAGCCAAAGCGCAAAGACCGACGCTGATGAGGGTGACACAAGTGGTGAAGAGACCATTGAATCCCGCGTCGCCCGCATCAAGGCTCGTGTCGCCGAGCTCACAGGTGCGCCATCTTATTCATTTCAGCGATTAGGCAATACTAACAACGCAACAGGAAACATGGAAGGACCAAACGCACCCGCCACTCGACGATGAGTCATCTCGTCGAACACAGTATGCACTCATAGCGGCCTCCAAACCATAGCTCGTCATGCTGATGATAGCAGAAATAATTATCTCGCTACACACACATGATACCCTCAGTCTTTAGACCAGTATATCGGCGTCTAAACATCCTCGGCCAAACCATAAATTGTCGGAAAACATACGCCAACATATGCTTCGATCTTTTTCCGCGTTGATTTACTGCCCTCTCGTCGGATAAAAATCCGGCTCCCATGCACTTTCTTGGCTTTGTCTTCCTCGTCTCTGCACATCAAGCACGCAACCACACCCCACTCGAATTTCATGATACCAGATTGCTTAGCGTCTAATTCCTTGTTTGCTTTTCGAAATGTTCTGTTCGATGTTTTTACTGCTGTCGGTGGATGGTCGTGTTTATATGGTGGCGCTTTCGATTCTTCCCTCTTCCATTGACTACCTGGTGTCCCCTCGTTCAAGGGGAGCTGGTGTAAGGAAATTGAAGGGGGCGCTGCGAATAGAGGAGGAGACGTGCTGATAATATACCCGGCGTTTGATGCTTTCTCCTCTTCCGCGCTTTGAGCCTTTTCACTTCTTTCTTCGTCATAGGAGGCGCGTTTGAACGATGATGGCGCACTCTGTGATTGCTCATCGAGATGGATGGACTGAGGGGATAAATATCATATATTCCAAGATGGGGGAATTTGGAAGGGCGAAAGAGTATTATGATGCTTGATAATTATACAATGAATGGTCCACTGCCCCGTTGCTGACTTTCTCTTCACCCTTTATATGCCATTTGTGCAATTGTTTGCTGGGCAATGGGAAATTTGATCCTGCCGGACTGCAAAATCCCGCCAGTGCAATGATATCATGGCAGACGCTTCCTGTTGCTATGGATCGAAAGCCGATTTTTTTATTCGTTTGGTTTCGGCGTTCTGTTTTCGAACAAAATGACTTTGCTCGCCCGAAGCATGGAGCAGTGTGTAAAGACATTCTCTGTTAGGAATTCGAACAAGGAGATTTTCGGCCTCAAATGTTAATTAAATTTTGTCAGATATCTCTCTCCGTACGGGTACTCTATATATTATCCGCACCGCTCTCATTGGACAACTGGTCTATCGACAGCTTCTTGGGCATGAGGTTATTGTTGAGTTGAGATATTACGACTGGTTTTCTTAGTAATCTTTTTTTCTATATATATCTCCTCTCCTCTACTCTTCCCGTCATCCGTTCTTGGGGTTGGGTTATAGTACTCTCTCTTGTTTTATTGATGTTTGTGTTTCTGATTAGCGGGATGGGTTGGCTGGACGGAGCTGGATCTTTATGTATGATGAAAAAGACATGTATTGTTTGACGAGTCGAGTACGGTTTCTCAAATTCTCGTTATATGGTAAAGGGTGCTGGATCATTGGGATTGATAATCTTTGATATCTAGTGTGGAGGCTAGATAGCACAGTGGAGTCCGGAGACAAAGGGTACTGAGAAGAAGAAAGGACTTGCCGCTTCGTCTTTACGGGGAAAGAGACACTGTGAAGGTAGGGGTGGGAAGGTTGTATCCATGTAGCTTGGGAATGTGGATCTGTAAACATGGAGGCTATGATATGTGTAGTTGTATGTCTGTGATATTCCGGGACCATCTAAAGATCTATGATACAAATATGCAATCATGTATGTACCCGTACTAGTCGTACAATCTGGAAAAACTTCAACGCGAAAACGCCATCCAACCGCCACTTTTAATCAGAACATGCTATCATCCATCACAAATACGCAGTTTTTTCAGTCCTACAGTCTAGTATTCTTTTCTCCTTTCGCCGTATAGCATCCCACTCCACTTTCCCCGGCCTATACCTAATCTAATCTCTTTTCTGTGACCGAGTGAGCTCTTATTCGGATGTGATGCCAACTTTTCACGGCGTGGCTCATACTCCAGCATGTACTATAACGATAAGAGCTGCTGCAAGCCTGTTCATGTACATGTCGTGCAGAAAGCCAAGGTGCGAGGAGTTGGGTCTTTGTAATGAGTGTTCGACGCGTCGTAGATCCCTTGATGAAATATACTCTAAGAGAGCAGATTTCAAGTCACACACACACACACACACACTCTCTCTCTCTCTCTCTGCATTTCAGCGGGTCCTGCTCCCCAAGAGCTTGCCCAGACTCTGTAAACCGTTCGAGGTCGCCACATCTGGATCAGGATAATACCATGCAGCGGCTGCAATGATGAGATACACAATCTAGATTCGTCAGTACTTCTGAAAGAGAGAGTGACGAATATCGGGATATGCTTACGACGAGCAGCGCGCCTTCCAAATAGTTGCATTCTCCATCTCGAAGGAAATTGCCAACAACGATAATGGAGATCAGGAGCAGAATAGCCATGAAGATTTCGAAATTGAGATCCATTGGCTTTCCGAGAGCCCACCCAATGAGGACCACTAGAGGTGCGTTGAAAAGAGCGGTCTGGATGGATGGTCCGAGGCAATGGAAGAGAGCAAAGTTCTAGAATTTGTCAGCGGGGTCCTCGTTTTCGATCGGTAAGAGGAGGTTCGCGTACCATCTGCCCATCCCAAGCCTCATCGATTGCGGTTAGATGCTCAGCAGACTTTTCAGCGAGTGGGAGTAGAATCAGGCCCAAGAATTGATCAGGTATACCGGCTTCTACAACTTCGTCTATTTGCTCGACGAGGAACACAGCCAGGAGTGTGACCAAGGTGAGCGATACTACAATGGCGATTACGCATTCTGTGAAGGTGAATTTCGGCTTAGATATGTCATACTCGTGATCCAAGTCTCGATGCTCATCATGCTCGAGGACTTCATCAAATATGCTGTGATGAGAACGCGCATTGAACCACATATATCTGTTTGTCTATTAGTTCCAATATAGTCATATGATTTACACGGTACGAACATAACAAATGCAACGATGAGCAGAATCGAAGTGATCTGACTGATACGGAGAACAGCATGCTGCAGTTTCTCGTTCGTAAATTGATGATGCTTCGAGCCATCAGGCTTCAGAACTGCAGCGCCTTTCAACGCCGAGTAGAAGGCGCTTGGAACAAGCAATCCAAAGCCTGCTACCAGCAGAATTCCACTTCCAACTTCGCTGACCACGGCATGAAATGTCGCTATTTGCTGCCGTATACCTCCAACGAAGAAGCACAATCCCAAGCAGAGAAGCAGATTGGTGAGAATAGAGCCTAGAATTGCGGCCTGAATGATTGGGATAAAGTTTCCAAGCTCAGCAGAGCCGTCATTCGACGTATGCTTGACAATCAAGATGATGAACAGAACGATTTCGACGATGGACCCAAAGGCTGTTTCAAGAAGAATCCCCGAAACTTTGGGCATCTTCCTGGCAAACTCTTGTCCAGCGAAACCCAGTAAGTTTGCAACAGGAATCATAGAAATGTAACTCAAAGCGAAGATCCAGAGATGCAGTTTTGGCGCGACGAAATGTAGAATGATGGCGACAGGAACGACGGGCCAGAGGACGTTCACCCCCATTGAGACTGCATTGGAGCTTCTCCACAGCACCTTGAGGAAGTGGGTAACATGGAAGCCACTTCTCCCACTTTCGCCATCAGGATGAATTTGGTGCCCGGTGATGCGTCCCAAGAGTGGTTGGGATTCGGCCGCTTCGGTACCATTATGGTGGCGGTTTGAGGGACTCATGATGGGAATCCTCGAGGGGTGGGATGCGATGCGATGCGATGCTCCCTGGATGCGCGGTTGATTGATGAGATTCCACTTGGAGTGAGGCATCATGTCTCCAGCGGGGTCATTCCAATGCGCGACACTGCCCAGGCTTGGCTCGTCCGTTCTTGGAGCAGTCCTAGTGCGACGCTAGGACTCTAGGAGTATAAATCTGGCAGATGGGCCTAGCATTGAGCCAAGTGCAGGAGGATTTCTTGAATAAGATACGGAAATCACAATCACGTGGATGACTAACCATCTGTACAGTCTAAACTAATCAACTACTGCTTTCAATGCGTCGTCTTGCGTGTTCGGAATTCGTTTATTACGATGTGAGTGAATATGTCCACTGTCAATCCAAACTCAGGCTTGTGCCTGCCGAATAGAGAAGAACTCAACAACGTTGGTATGCAACGTACAGAACGCTCGATATAATGTCAACATTCATCCAGCCTCCGCATGTTCCTGATGTAGTAAACAGCAGCCGAAATTCAGGAGTGCAGCGTCGAAAAACTGGCCTCCTCCTACCACAGATCTTCTTGGAGAAGCTAGGCCCGCTTCCTTGGAATGCTCCTACATCTTCTCAACGCCATTACATCGAGCCTTCTTTTCCCAGTCTCACATCTATCACAGACTCCAAACTCCATGTTATACCAATGCTAATGTATCTCTGCGAGCTGTGGATTACACCAAAAGTACTGCATTGATGCAGCCGTCATTTTCGGGGTTGTTTGTTATCTATGATGAAGATTAGTTCACGCGGTTTTGATTGCAAACGGGAACAACATCGTACCTGCGCCCAGCGCCCCCAAACTACCTTTCCGCCGGCGGTAACAAGACCTAGCTCGGATACTTCACACACAGTCAGTTTCCAGATTTAAAATAGGATGAGCTCGAAATATCTTACCGTTCACTTCTATGATTGTACTATTCTTATGGTTAGCAGTTACGTTGTAAAGCAAGAGATCTAGGCTTACCCTCGAGTGAGGACACCCAATTGAGTGTATAGAGGATTTTGAGGATTTTTCTTGACGCTGATCTACTACGGCGTCAGTAAATCAACAGCATCAGTCTTGCTTGCACGCGTACAATCGGGAGTTGAACTGTAACCCCCAGTTCTTGATGAGTGACGTTGGCTTTTTTGTAACGCAGGCCCATTGGTCTAAGATTAAGATCAGTACATATTCTGACCCTCTGAGTTCAAACTTTCGTGACTTACCGGATGAAGCGTTCATACTTGACAGGCCGGCGCGTAAAGTCGCCGCCAACGAACGTAGGCTAGATTTGGTCAAATTAGATTCTCATGAGTGTGCAATAAGGATAGTATGGCACACCTTCGCGATCATGCGCTTCCAGGACTTCTTGTGTGTCTTTTTTCCGGTCTTTATGACTTTGAAGACCTCTTCTTCGGATATTCCGCGGACCTTAGGCAAAGGTACGCTGAACTTCGCGGCCTTCTCCTTTCTACTTTCCGTCAGCAGATTCATCGCACTCACTCAACCTCCTGGGACCTACCTCTTCTCTTTTATTTGGGACGATAAGGCCTTCGCGTCCTGTCCCTTCGTTCTATCCAAGAGGAACTGTGGCAGCGCTTCTTTATTATCTTCCTTTGGTCCAGCGGATTTGACGTTACGCTCCTCATGCTGGCGCTACTGTTAGATGGCTGTCCATTGCAATGCACGAATGTGGTATAGCTCACCGCCTTGATCTTCTGTTTCATTTGGATCTTCTCCTTCCTGCGCTTCTCGGCAAACTGTTTAGCTGCAAGACCTCGCAGGTTCTGCGCCTTCTCAGACACCTTCTTTCCTTCTCTTGCTTCCTTCTTTCTTGTTCGCTCTTCATGGTCGAAGCGGCGACCATGTAGCTTCCTAAAGCGGTCCATGTACTCATTCTGAGGCATCTTGGGCGAAGGTTGAGAGCGTAAAGCTCAGCTTTGGTATGTGTATAGATAGCAGATTCGAGGCGGCCTTCGGTCGGGCGAAGTTTTGGTCGGCTCTGGTCTTTTCTATCGGGGTTTTATGTGTGGAGGTAGCAGATTTGAGGTGGCGTTCAGTCGGGTGAGCGCTTCGTCGGCTCGGAATTATTCTGTTGAGTTTTTTGGTCTGATCGCACACTTGAGCGCGGTTGGAGAACGGATTTGACGGGCAGAGCAATTCGTGGGGCTCTGTTGTGTTATCAGGGCATGTATGGAGGTTTACATGGAGTTGAGAAAATTCCCTGGACCCTGATTATCCGAACGGCCAATCACAATTTAGCGTCAATCTTTCAGCCTCGAGCACTCATCAAGTTGTTTCTATTTTTACTGCGTCTAATTGTTTCCTTGACTTTTCGGTCAGGAACGTGTTTGGGATTTGATTATTTCCGCACAAGTCCATCCCAACACTGCGCCCAGAATCTATCCAGATGCGCCAGAGAAGGATGCTCATAAATCAATGCATGAACCACAATTGGCTGTCCGAACCCCATTTCAGCTCAATCTCCAAGTTGCGGATATTCTCCTTTCCTTTCTTATACTCTACGCTGCCCTCAATCTTTGTACCTGCCTTCAACGCGACACCAGCTTTTTTGCTTCTGTCGATGAGCATGACTCCTGATCTCCAATGCGTTTCCTTCCCAGCTGGCCCAGTTGTGAACGCTACACCATGTTTATTGTCAGATGGCCAAATCTCGGCTCTCGCATCCTCTGGAAGCACGGCGTCTCGGCTGGTCAAGAAGAACGTATCGAACCAGATCACCCACCCATCAAGAGCATCGATATCTCTTGAAAGCTCAACCGAGAAAGACTTCACGAATGACAAGTCGGGCGTTGTGATGGTATGTAGAGGTAGTGTCAAGAAGGGTGCCGATTTTGCCGCAAGGTTCTTCGCTAAAAGATGTCGTACTAGAATGTCGTCGTAGATCTTCTCCATCATTGCTGTCATGTTGAATCCATAAACGTCGCGCCAGAAGTCCACGTTGTCGGCGAGGTAATCCTGGTCTTCGATCGGAGCCACTTGCAAACTGCAATGGGAAGGCACCATTAACCCATCTGTTGCAAGATACTTGTCTCGCGCCCAAAGAACCGAATCAAGCATAGCTTCGAACAAGAGGCAGTAGCCCATCCACTCAGAGACGATGATGTCGACTTTCTGAACTGGAAGATTGACTTCCTCGATCTTTCCACGCAGGCAAGTGATGACGTCGGAGAGTCCGTTAGCGTGGATGTTCGTTCTTGCTTTATCGATGATGTTGGAGTTGTCGACAGCGATAACTTTGGCTGCGCCGGCTCTAGCACAAAACATGGACAGAATTCCTGTGCCACAGCCCACATCGAGCACAATTTTTCCTGCAAAGAGGTGCTTGTTCTCGTAAATGAAATCCCGGTACGCATCTGTGCGAACGGTGTCTTTGAGCATGGTCTCGTGAATATCTGTCATGGTCAGCTGCTGGATAGTGTCATGTATCAGTTGGGTCCAATTACCATTGTAGGAGTAAGAATCGAAATAGTTTCCATCATAGTCTGGTTTTCCCGATTGTGCGTCAGCACTGGTCGGAGATTTTCCAACGCTCTCGTCCGTCCATCTCTTCTCCAAGGTCTCCTCTACCTGATGGCGATATTCTTTGTACTGAGACTGAACATTCTGCAATTGCCTTTCAAGTTCGGCGATTCTCGCTTCCGGAGAAGAGTTGGCGCCTGTTAGTTCACCACTGGCAAGACTGTAATCGCCCTGCTGAGTTGATGGCGAAATGTCATCTAAGGAGAAGAGTAGAGCATCGTCCTCGAGTACTGGTTGTAGGTACTTGTCGTCCTCGAATTCAGTCGCAGATTTGATCTCGAGGTTGGTTATTCCATCCTTGGCATGTTGTCGGATGTAATTGACGAGCTTGATGCTGGACAAGAAATCGAGACCTGATAAATTCGATTAGATGCCGGTCATTATCCGGGTAAAAGGGGATTTTGTTCGACGGACCGTGCTCCTGCTGAAGTGAGATGAAATCGAACTGATACCTTTCTTTGCTGTATTCGAGCATGGAAATGGCATCGGGAAAAGTCTTCTCATCAAAAAAGCTTACGAAGGTTAACTCTTCATTGTCGGGTTCAGCATCTTCCCATCCTTCTTCTTCACGCAAATCCGAGGTTTCTGAGCTCGAAGAGCTCGCTGCTTGTTGTGGAAGCATCGAAGTTGTTTGTCGGCCGAACTTGTAGGAAATATGTGTAATTCGATTGTTCCAGTGTTGGTCTCAATTCAAAGTCGGCTTTGGTAGCGAGTCAGCCAATTTTTCCAAGACTGGCAATGTTTGTGAGTTCGCGCAAAAACCAAAAAATGGGATAGATGCGAGTCTAGCAGGGATTGATCGTCGAGATTGTCTTGCATGAGGTTTGCATGCATGAAATGTGCATGGGATGCTGATCGATGGCGCTGAGTTCCAGCCACTTCGAGTCTCTCCCCAGATTCTCACATCTGAGGAAGGACTCGAAAGCTGAGTGGGCCGCTTGGATCCAATGGGACTCTGGGAGGTATCGAGACATTAATCATCATGTTGTTGTTTGTTCAGGTTCAGGAGACGAGAGCAATTGGAAGCCACCTGCATGATTTGATGGAAACTTCATGACGCCGAGAAATCATCACCCGACTCGCGTTGGATTCCATGAAGCTGGACCCTGTTTGAGCTATGTACTAAAGCTTCGCAGCTGATAGTTATCCTGCATACTTATCATATTTCATCTCTCCGCCTGCAGCCTTCCCTCGGTTCTGCTACAACTAATAAACCAGCTTCAGCTCTTGCCCGGATGCCTGCCCCTTCCATCGTACAATCCTCCAACCTCTCCCAGTTCGATGGGAGCTACACTTCCCGGCAGACCTCAGGCTAGCCTCCAAGCTGTAACAACAGGATCCTGGGAGGGGACCCAGGTCATCGTGAGATCACAAAGATTCCTTGCAAGCGACTCATGAAGGCTAATGATTCTTTGTCATGGTAGGCTTATGCCTCTGGCAACGCGCTCGTTGTCCTCGACGGTCCTAATCATGTCCTCCAAACCACATACCTCGAATTGCCGGACGAGCTTGTTGCACTTGCCTTCGACGAGTTGTCTGGAAAGATAGCAACGGCAACGGCGTCCACGGTTCACATCTACAAGCCTTATGGTCGTGACGAGGGACAACTCAGGGTTAGTGCTGTGAACTGGTCAGGACTGGACAGACGCCGTAGCTGACCATGATATTAGTGGTCACTACAATGCCATCTAGATGCAGAACAAGGCGACACCATCGAAACCCTTTCCTGGGGTCTGGACGAAGAACTGCTTGTCGGAAGCTCATCCCTGACCCTATATTCTACCTACCACAATCTGGGCGAGCTACTCTGGAGCAAGAGGCTTGCGAACGCTGCGAAATATGCACAATTCTCGTACGACACAAGTCTGATCGCCTCCGTTGGCAAATACGACCGTCTTGTCAAGGTCTGGCGCAGACTGTCCTTGGCAGATCAACGATTTGACTACGCATATCTCCCACATCCTGCGTTAGTCACTGGCATACATTGGAGACGACCGGTTCACAGGGATCAAAGCTTTGACAATGTTCTGTACACAGTGTGTGCCGATAACAAGCTAAGGATCTGGTCACCAGGAGATTCTCATGGTCTTTCGATATTGCAGCTTTGGGCAGAAATAGATCTCTATGAATCTATACAGCCTCGTGTCTTGAGCCCTGATAGTTCTTCGAGGCGGTTTGCATTCATCATCGATTCCCGAGACTTTACAGCTGCAACAGAACGTCTTGTTCAAACAGCATCCAGTGATGAACAATCCGAGCTCGGCATGGCACATCTCATTGAAATTGCAAACAGAAGCCCAGATATCTGCGTTGTGCTGGATGACGAGGGAAACATGTCCGCGTGGGGACTTGAAAGCGTAGGCTGCAAGGTTCGGAAGCCGGGAGATATTTTCAACATTGCGCACATCGAAGGCATGAAACTTCATTTCAATTCGGAAGCCAGCGGCATTGATGATAATGTTCAATTCTATCCATTCTATAATGAGGCCACTAGAGGGTTCTGTGTTTTGATGCATCACTTTGATGGACGATTAGAATGGTTTGATTCCCGTTTGGATCAGCTTTTCAACCCAGGCCCTCAGCAGCACCGTATGACTCTCAATACTATCTGGACAGGTCATACAAGTGCTATCACGAAGATTGTACGCTCGGCAACTGGTAAAGCCTTGATATCCAGAACGGCAGACAGCGAAAGTATCATTTGGTCACGCATACACACCAAGCTCGGAGACACAATAGAAAGAAGAAGTTCAATGAGGACAGCAGAACATATCCACCGCGTTTGGCTACTCCAAGAAGGCAAATTCGTCGCGTTTCTTCACCATGAGAGCATATCAATCTGGGATGCCCGCCATCTGAAAGCCAAAGAGGTAGCTCGACGAAGTTTCAAGCTGGTGGGCAAGCCAGTAGCTTTGCTCTGTATACCTGAGGAGCATGCGGATGATTCCCATGTCCATCTCGCAACCATCAGTACAGAAATGAAAGGAATTGCATGGGAGCTTCGATTACCAGTCAGCGACAGCTCTACAGAAGACGATGTTGTAGTTTTGAACGAATTTGGCACGTTTGATCTCGGCGATGACAAAGATCTAGCATATGTCCTACCAGTTGATCCAGCTGGTACGGCTCCTGTCATGTCTGGATTTCTTGATGTTTTTGCAAGAGACGTGGCGATATCGTACTCAACATCCGGCGTCTTGAAGTCATGGACAGCAAGACCAGACCATGACCAACGAAAATTGGAATGGCTACTGACCTCCACTGTCGAAACATCGATCGAGAATCCGTCCCTCGGGAGCGGAACGTCCATCAGAAAGGCAGCGCTGATCAGCGCAGACAGGACACTGCTCACGATCTGGAATACCAGGAGCACACAACTTGAATATGAAGAACAGTTTGAAGGCCATGATACAATACAAGATCTCGATTGGCTGTCAACGCCTGACAACCAATCCATTCTTTCTGTTGGTTTCTCTCACCGCGTCGTCATTTACGCTCAGCTCCGGTATGACTACATCGATGCTCGCCCATCTTGGGCGCCTCTGCGAGAGTTTCAAATCCGCGATTTCACATCGCATCCTATTGGCGATTCAGTTTGGCTCGGAACAGGTGGCTTTGTGATTGGAGCTGGAAATCAACTCTTCATTCAGGAGCAGAAGGTCGACGTGTCGGAGCGCTTGTTGCCAGACCTACGTCTCTCGACCAAAGATAGGATTGGGCTCGACATCTTCACTATCGTTAGTCGCGTGAACGGTCCACTGCCCGTATTTCACCCTCAATTCCTTGCCCAGTGCATCTTGGGCGGCAAGCTATTACTTGCCCAGCACATACTGCTCAAATTGTGGAAGACTCTCAAGTTCTATAACGATGGCGACCCATTTGACACCCTGCTGGGCTTCTCTCCCGATCAATTCTCTCAACCGGATCAAGATATTGTTTCAGTTAATGCGAAGAAGGAGATGCACTCATCATATGCAGACTTCGTTAACGAGGAACCGGAAACCGTCACTGAAGAAGTTGCCGCGTCGCTGAACGAGATTTTGGGGGCTCGCACAGTGCCACTTCTCTCTGGCAGGGAACAAATGCATCTCGTTTACATTGTCGAGTGTGTTGGCATCGTCGAGAAACATCGACGCTCAATTGATGCTAATGGATGCCGGTTCCTTTTGTTTTTCAGGCAGCACGCTTTAAGGGTCAGTCAGCACTCGGCTGAGGACCAACTTCCATGGCGAGAGATTGTATGGGCATTTCATAGTGGCAGTCAAGACATTTTGATGGATCTAGTATCGCGCCACTTCCAAGGCAAGATGCTTTGGAAGCATGCCAGAGCGAGCGGTACCTTCATGTGGATGACTGATTTGCCTGCATTGGTATGTTTGAACGCTCTTGGTTAAGCACCCTGGCTAACGTTATCACAGAGAGCACAATTTGAGAACATCGCTCGGAATGAATACACCAAGACCGATGACAAGAATCCTGTTGATTGCAGTCTGTATTACATCGCGCTGAAAAAAAAGGCTGTACTCACGGGTCTATGGCGAATGGCAACTTGGAGTCGCGAACAAGGAGCCACTCAAAAGTTTTTGACGAATAATTTCGATGAGCCACGATGGCGCACTGCTGCGTTGAAGAATGCTTACGCGCTCATGGGCAAAAGACGATTTGGTAAGTCAGATACACATGTGAGGCGCTAGAAATGACTTGCTAACAGCATTCAACAGAATATGCTGCAGCCTTCTTCCTCCTTGGCGGAAACCTCAAAGACGCAGTAAACATCCTCTCCAACCAGCTAGGTGATACCCAACTCGCCATCGCAGTAGCTCGCGTCTACGAAGGCGACAACGGCCCCGTTCTTGCCGAGTTCTTGGCCGAAAAAGTTCTTCCACAGGCTGCTGAAGAGGGCAATCGCTGGCTTGCAACATGGGCACTCTGGATGCTTGGTAAACGTGACAAAGCTGTTCGAGCGCTCATCTCACCTCTTAGCAATGTCATCTCGCCACCAGAAACACCTAATCTGCAGTCGAAATCGTTTCTTACCGATGATCCCGCCCTCGTTGTGCTGTACAAACAACTCCGCGACAAGTCACTACAAACCCTCCGCGGAGCTCTTTCACTCAATCCACGTGAGGAATGGGATTTTGTGCTGCACACTGCTGGTCTCTACGAACGTATGGGCTGCGACCTCCTCGCTCTCGATCTCGTCAAAACTTGGGAATTTTTGATACCGCCATCGCATCCGCCATCTACGACGGCATCCTCGAGGGTCTTGGAAGGTGGACCTGTTAGGTCTCCGAGCTACTCCCAAGGAGCACCAAGTGCTTTGGACGTGTATGAGATTGATCCTAGAAAGTTATTGAGGCGGAGGAGTTCGCTTGTTGTTGCTGATTTGCCCGTTTTGACCCATGTGAAACGGGAGGGACATGAGAAGGCTATTGAGGAGAGTGGGGATGAGAAAGACGAGGGGGAGAGTAATGGGAAGGAGGAGGCTAGCAAGAAAAAACCGCCGCCCACGCAGTTTAAAGAGCCGGATGCTAATAGTTTGCTTGATTCTTTTGGATTTTAGGTCGCATTTGATAGGCAATAGGGTATATGTACGATTGTAGGATGGTAGTGCATAGCGTGGGAGGCTACCTAATATGTCACGATCAGGGTGGTTTCTTTTTCTGTGGAGGATGTAGTAGATATGACGGTGTGAGTGAATTGATTGCATGTTTTTCATGCATCGTTTCTTCTGGCTTACCTTGATATGGAAAGACAAATTTTCAGAGCTAGGTATCCCGACACGCGACACCAAAGAGGTGTTTACGCGTACACGAAGGGACCGTCAATTCAGTACATTCATCTAGCAAGCAACGGGAATTTTCATTCGCTCCAAAGCCGTTCATTCATTGCTCGACGATATCTACGGCGTACCGTGCCATGACCCGAAGTCGTGACTTCTACCATGAGTCTTCCATTCATCCATCATATCAAATGTGCAAGTCAAATCGCTCACTCCACAGAACGCCATCGCTATGTTTAACATTCACTCCTCCCAAAGCGACCTCAATTGACCATTGTTTCGGCATAGAACTCAGGGTACGAGTTCTGGACCATTGTCGTGACTTTCTCGACCTCCTCGGCCAGACCTTGCACGTTGGCGTCCCACTTTCGCATTTCCCTGCCGACAACGGCATCCTTGTGGGCCGTCAACTTGTCACCCGTGCCCTCGCCCTCGAAGAAGATGAAGCGATCGATCTGATCGATATAGCCAGCTAGTCGACCCTGCTCTACCATCTTTGCTGCGTAATCTTCTGCTTTGTCGCCTTCCACGCCGAGGAGAAGCCCAAGTTGATCGATACCGATGTTGCTGTACAACTTCGAAGCGGCAAGGAGATTATGTTCCAGAACAGCCTTGTCGAGCACCGTGGAGCCATCCGAAGTTTTGGCAAGTTGATGTGGTGCCAGCTTCCCGCGAAATTCAGTGACTTCCTCTGGTGACAAAAGACGATCGAGGAAGATCTTCTCTAGGATACCGTGCTCCTCAACTGAATCTGCCCGATCATCTTTGTACAGTTTGGCTAGTGTTCTACCTCGCAGTGGACCTGCTGGGGCGAGCACGGCACATTTCATTGCCTCGCTCAACGCCTTGAGACGTTCCTCCTCATCAACCGTGGTCTCTTGGCTTATGGCATGGTAGGCGGCACTGGCGTCAAGGAAGGATCTTTGTGAGTCCAGGATTTTAGCTTGATTGAGTTGAAAGTGTAGTATTGTCTCTTTGTCCGTGACTTCGTAAATGACGTTTTTGATGCGGTTGAGGTAGCTCAAGGCGCTTGTTGGGTCTTCCTCTTCGACGTAGCAGCGTACAATGCGGATCCATAACTTGGCTTTGTCGTCCGCTGAGACGGTACGTTGTGAGGAGTCGAGGGAAATCTTTTGGAGGATTTTGGCTGATTCGGAGTACTCTTGCTCTTCCTCGTATGCTTCTGCGACCGCATATTTTATGGCTGTGTCCTGCTCTTCGTACGAGACCACTTTTGGCGCAAGTAGCTCGATTGTGTGTTTGCCGACTTCTGTTTTGATGTCGTTGGATCGTATTGTACTGAATTGTGAGATGAAGGTGGAGAGAATGGGACGAGCGGCGACCACATTGAGTGAGTCTCCTAGCAGAGAGTCGACATATGCTATCAGATTGGCGGCAAGCGAATTGCCCGAGTTGGCCAGGATATTGGTAAGAAGTTCGGTGTACTTCGCGGCTTTCTTGGAGGCGGAGCCATCCTCGATTTCGAGCAGGTGCTCACTGACTTGTGCTGTATCCAAAGCCATTGTGGTTGCACTGGGAGGACGTTAATTCATGGCTCAAAACAAGGGCCCTCAATTCCAGATGGAGTTCGATAACTTGCTGGCGCCACAATTTGTAGACAATGCCAAAGACTATTGAAACCAATCTCGATTTGAAAGGTCCAAACTGGACACAAACATTGAGAAGGACTGACCTGAGGTTCTGGCGATGTTCAGTTGTGAGAGGAGGCGGTGGAATCTATTATATAAAGCTACAGCCCAGAGGTAAGATATGATGAATGCGGCGAAGCTGCCAGGCTCCCCCGCATGCGCATGTGACGAGGCTCGCTCTACCATGCCCTCTACCTACCTACCTACCTACCTACCTACCAAATTCTGCAAACATCAAACAGCAACAACATCAGGCAGTCCCACACACTTACCCCCGACAGTCGCTTCCCTTTGAACAGTAACACGTAACAACACGCGGCAAGAACTATACAACCATCATGGCCAACGGACTGAAGATGGAACCAGAAGACTTCAGCAGAGTCAAGATGGATCCGGACCACGCATCTCCCTCGATGGCAGATATTGACGAGTTTGAAGACACGGGAGAGCTCAATATGCCTAAACCTGCTCCTGACTGGACCGGAGTCCCTTCACTACCTCAGGGATGGTTACTGCGCATACCGAAAGAGCTTTGGGCAGGACTGGCCGATCTTCCAATGGATGAAGAGATACACATTGGCAATGTGAAGGTGTGGCAAGAGGATCCGCCTGTGAAGGCTAAGTTGCGCCTCGAATTCAACCGGAATTTGCCTGGTTGGGAGCAGATTCCAAAAGAATACGATATGAATACGACCGAAGCCACAGACAAGAAGGATCGGGACCCAACCCTGAAAAACACATTTATATTCAGCGAAAAGAACATGCCTGGTTTCAAGCGCAACAATGGTGTCGACACGAAGCTAGGTGGCCCAGTTAAGGTTGAGAAATCATACAAGAAAGGTCCAAGAACGATACCCAGTAATATCCAAGCCTTCCTTCGCTTGAAATCGTGTGCTAATCACTGCAGAACATACCGAAATGCTATGCCAGCTCAACGCAGAATTTAGCTGCTCCCCTCGCGACAATGAAGAGTTCCGCCGAATTCGAGCCGCCAAAGAAGACAAGATCAAAGCACTGAACAAAGGCTATACACTCGCTGGCAGAGACGAAGCTGCAGAACTCCACAGGGAAGCCATGGCTTTAGGTACAAAGGGCGGCAACATCGTCACCTCGGGTCCGGGCGCAGCAAACAAGAAGAAATCGCAAGAGAACAAGTTTGTCAGGATGGAGGAGAACGACCTCATAAGTGCTATTGCTGGTCTCTTCCGCAAATACAGATACTACACTCTGGATACCATGAGGGTGCAGCTCAAGCAACCTAAGGCGTACCTCATCGAAGTCATGCGCAAGATCGGCAAACGGGTTGACGGGGGCCAGGCGAACAATTACTGGGGATTGAATGATACATATCAAGAAGCAATTGATGGAGAATTCGGTCGAGATGTCAAGCCCGAGGATATGGCGCCTGCTTTGAATCTGGAGGATGGAGAAGACGAAGATGGGGATATGGATCAGAATATGGGTGAGGGTGGGGACGATATTGACGGCAGCGACGAAGAAGAACCTGAATTCGAAGAGGCATGATTTGCTGACTCATCGCAGTCGCCTGGAACCTAGTCGACCACTTCGTTCGGATTCACCATGGGTACAACTCGCCATTTGATGAGAGGCGTTCGTAACAGTATCGAGATGAAGAAAGAACTCTGGCTATACTGCCAGAAATTAGTCCGCTACCCTCGAGGTTGTGTAGAAACCAAAGCTGCCTTTGGGTTATGAAGTAGGGAAACTAGAGATGGATGATTACACGTATCCGGCTATTCTTAAAATGCAAATAGCCAAGGTTTTGTCTCACTTTCAATCTTGGGGGGCCACAGATGTTCTTTGAAGCTCAGGCTACCATGGGAGGTTAGACTGTTGCTATCAGATTTGGGAAGAACAGAGATGAGAGTTTTCGGCATTGATCGGGGAAGATAGCAATTTTTGCCCCTTTGTTTCATTACTGTAGTATAGATTGCTCGTTGTCGTTGTCCCAAAGACCGTGTATGCTGTTGGAGACGATTCTAGTCCACGGGCTTGGGACAGTATGAACTTATTTGACGAATACATGCTTGTTCGTACGCAGATTAGACGAGTGCTTCTTTTGTGAAATCGAGTGGCTCGACTTCTATCTGAAACTTCTTTAGCACCTGTTTTGAAATCTTGAGCCTCAGGAATGGTGATGTGGCCTAGACAGAGAATAAGAGATTGACTTCGGGGCTGGGTTCACAATAAGGAGAAGGTAAAGATGATAAATAGTGACTGAAGTATGATTGGTTTATTTGGCTACAGAATCGAGACGCGCTGATTGAACATACGAGATTTTGCGTGTAGCCGGTAAGGTAATTTCCCACCGTCGTCTGATATGGCTGCCCATAGGTCCCGGGCTGACCCGGTTATTGAACCTCTAAATTGGATGGTCAATCACTTACTGATCAGTCCTAAATGCTCAGCTGTAATTTGGACTCCGCGCCCGTATAGTCGCTAGTCTTTATGTTCTGAGCAGCTGCTTCAAGGCCCGTGACTGAGATGAAGTTGAGAGAGCCCTTGATGATTTGGAAGTGGGACGGGCTTGCTTCCCGGACTGTATGCTTTTGTAATGCTTCTTCACGCTGAGCCTAATACTTTGATCTGATCAGTCGGAGTACATGTCTGGAAGAGGGGCTTATATGCCCTCATAGTAGTTAAAGTATTGCTCGACAAGTTGATGTTTGTTAGAGCCTGCGGGTTGTCTCCATTTGCTGAGTCTGACTCGGCCGATAAGATCTATGTGACCGATGATAATTTAGAGACCTCTTAAGATGACGTAAAGTTGCAATACTGACTTGCTGTTGGGGATCACGTTTGTTCAAAGCGGGAGCCATAAATCCGTTAGCTGTCGAAAATTGGGTAGCAATGAGAAGCTTGGTTCATTTTTCAATCACATGGCATGGGAAGTACACAGGCAAAGAAAAGGACGACGATAGTGAAGGTCGCAAGGTAGTGCGTTGTGAGCTTTGATGTTGCGAGGATTGATGTAGAAATGAGACTGGGGTAAAACTGGGACGAGATGAGCTGACGTGACTGAATATGACATGGAGCCAGGTGAGGATCGGCTACGCAAGAGACAGATAGCTTATAGATGAGGCTGAGGGAGCGCTCTGAGACAGGCGACCACCATCAATCCTGCATTCTGTGTGGCTCCCTGCAAGATCGGTCGAGATGGATGAAAGTTGGCGATGATCTGGGGCTAGGAAAAAAAAGCAAGATGAACACCGTTGTTGAGATGAAGGTGCAAGCTGCTTCCTTTGTCTGTCCGTGTAACGAGGTGTCTCTTTGCCATTGCGTTACTGCCGTCTTTCCACATCGTCCATGGTGGCATTCTCAACACCAATGGACCTTGTCATCCCCCTCTTTCGTCTAGCGTGTTCGACTTGGAAACATTCTAGGAGTATTTGTCCTCCTTGTCCATAACATGCTTCAGGCTATTTCTATCTCCAAGTGATACTAGCCTTGACGTACTGCCACCACGGATGAAATCCCTATCGGACACACCTGGTGGTACCATACTTTGATGTACCTCATCTTATTCGTTGGGCTTGGTGGATCCACGTGATATTTCCCCTACATTAGCATACTCTACCAACCGATCCTGGGAGGTGGTGGCATGTTTTGAAGACGTTTTGGGGTTGACTTGTAGGAGAATGCTTGTCTTTGTACCAAATTCTCGCGAGGCTAACAGAGCTGAGAGGAAAGAGATGTAGTAATGCTGTGGCAGCATTAGAAGTCCATGGTGGTTTTGTTCGATCTGGTCGCGGAGTTGGTGCTTCCTTTGCGTCTTGGCGCTTATCTTTCGATATGATGAGGCTGGCGAGGTGTAGCACTAATCTGCAGGCCATGGTAAATTATGTTATCGAGGAAGCGGAACGGCAGCCTGCGAGAGGCCCTATTGCTTCTCGAGAGTTGTTCACTGGCAAACAGGGTCAATGGAAAGGTCTAACCTTGTGTTTTCTTCAACAGGTTTTCGGAACTTGTGGCGGGATCTTACTTGATACACCCGAGGACTTCATATCATATCCTGACCATTGCCCCTTCCAGATAGTTTTACATTGTACCGGGACTGATGCATGCTCCTAAGCATCCAGTCTATCCTCAAGCTCAGACAATGCCATTTCTCCCGATGCTATACTTCCTTCTTTCAACGCGTCCATGTCGTTCACAGCCAGTTCACTTATTCTGACAACTGTGTATCGATGTTTGCTCTCTATTTTTCTGACATGTCTTTGCCTCCTCTTGGTTTTCTCTTTGACTCTCATAGGCTCGCTCTCTACTCCCAACACGGTAGCCCTGCAGGTAAACAGTCTCTCATCCAACCAAGCCTGTTTCTCAGCCCTATTCCCCGTTCCCTGTGCCCCTGGCTTCACAGCTGCATCGTCGGTTGCTTCTCCGGCCTTCAATGTGTAGTCTCTAGACCCCAAAAGCGTTGCGCGATTTAGACGTAAGGTATCTCCAGGTACCACTCCATGCATCAGGAAAGGAAATCGGACGGTGTCGCCTTGGACTACCATGTAAGGCCTCCCGTGTATATGGGCTGTAATATAGAACGGTGGTTGTGATTTCAGCAGGGGTAGAAGGGAGACTATTGAAGGATCGATTGTTTTATCGAAGACTGTTCGCGATGGGGTCAAGGGCGCCGAACGTGGTTCATGGCTTGTCGGTATTGGGGCAAGAGGAGGACCTCGTTTCCATCCGGGGTACTTCTTTTTGTTGGGCAGACCAGAGTTTGGAGCTGGATTGGTGTGCGATTCGTATGGTACTGCTCGTTTCTTTGTTGGAGCTCTAGATGTGAAGGGCGGAGGGACGTAGTTGGAGGTTGGAGTCGAGGCTTGCGCTGTAGTGGCTAGGCAGCGAATTGAGAGGCATATTGTCGTCCCTGAATCTGTGATTGATCTCTTCGCGGATCGGCAGAGCAGCGATGCTGCTGGCGACTTTGATAGAGAAGCCATGTTCGCGAGTTTGAAGGATGCTCTGCTCTTTGAGCCAAGTTGATGTTTTGAATGCTCACCTCGGGTCTGATCTGATCTCCGTGATGCTACCGAGTTCCAATAGAAGGGAGTTGATGATATAGTACATTAACCTGGCTGTACTGTGTATTCAAGTGACGTGCTTGCATGGGCATCAAAAATAAACTTCAATGGAAGTCGCGATAGTAGTGCACGTGATGTGCATTTGCCGCTGCCCTCAATTCTGTCACCTCAACCCACCTGCTTTGGTTTTGCTTCCCTGCTTCCTTCACAAACATCCACGAAACCAGAACGCCAAAGAGAACTTGAAACTGTAACACTTCTCTCACCCGGAACCGGAACTGGAACTTGGATCTTACTTATTCACACCCAGCCATTACTTCCCAATAGTCACACTAATCTTTCTCCCACAATTCACCCAACATTCCACACGCGGATCTCAGATGGAGAATCGTCCATTCAGAGACGCGGGCTCGACCGTACGTGGCCGCGGTGCCTTCAAACCTGCCTTCCATCCATATCCAGTGCCGTGGGGCAGAGGACGTCAAGATGCATGGCAAGCACCGCGAGGACGAGGATTTGTTGCTGGACCTGGAGGTTTACCCTCTCGCGACTCGAACAATCCGGTGACGCTTGCCGCATCTACGTCTGCGCCTTCTCAAACACGGCAGATTGGAATCAACGACATCATCTTCGAATTGGATGCGAAAGGCAGCAAACTGACCAGAATAACCCGTGAGTCCCTTGCAGAAATGTACAAGGAAAACATTATCACTGACAACGAACAGCCCTCCACGAAGGCGCAGAAACCCCGGCCCAACATACGATCGCGAGTGTCAAGTTCTACAGAACGAAGAACGGCAATCTCTATCGCTCCGATCGCTACCTAGAGATGCAACACAAGAAGTTTGTTCATAATCTTACAACTCGGACAATAGCTGACTCGTCCATCAGGCAAGCAAGACCGAAGAAACTTGCGGAACTTTGCCCCAAGTTTAACCTTACTGGTACCACGCATTTGTCCCACCCATTGCACGATATTGGACCCAACCGAAACCCGTGGACAGGCATGTCTTTCCCGGCCACTAACCTTTACTTAGGTCAATGTACTCGAGACTGCAAGTTCACCCACGATGTCAACAAGGTTGCACTTTGCAAGACATTCCTGCATCAAGGTATTTGTCCTGCTGGATCTGCTTGTGCCCTTTCGCATGACCTTACGCCCAATCGAACACCCGCCTGCATCCACTTCGTTCGTGGTAGCTGCAAAAAACCCGACTGCCGCTACCCTCACATTAAAGTCAGCCTGGATGCTCCAGTCTGCACTCCCTTCGCCAAGTTGGGCTATTGCGAAGCAGGAGCTGACTGTCCCAACCAACACACCATCGAATGCCCCGATTATGCTAACCTAGGTCGTTGCAATGACAACAAGTGCCGCCTTCCACACATTGATCGAGCGGGTCAGCTTCGGAGACTCGCTGGTGTGCAAAACGACTCTGTTGCGGCACCGAAAAGTCCTTCAAGTTCTGGTGAGAGCGAGATCAAGGTTGAAGCTGGCATGGATCTCGATTCTGACGATGCCGACGGATTCTTGATTCGACCTTCCAGCTCTGGTGACTCGAGTAAAGTTGAGGCCAGCGCCTTCAGTCAACAAGCCGACTATGTTGGCTTTGCGGACATGTAAGTTCAGCAAGGATCTTAACCAAGCTGTATTCCGACTATTTCGACTTCATCCTGTTCATGGTTTTGCATTTTTTGGAGCTGGCATGATACCCTGGGAACTGCACGGCGTCTTTTGGTCTTTGGAAAAAGCCCCCAGTGGAGTGAGGGTGAGGGTGAGGATGGTAGCTGTAAAGAGAAAAGAATAGGACGAGGGTTTTAGGCAGAATAAATACTCAAAAATGAAAAATTAAATAACAAAGAAGATCAACTGAAGCCTGCTCTGATGGATGCTGAATTAAACTTGAGCTTGTCGCCCAGTTGGAGGTGTGTTCGTACCTTGAATGTACATAGTCCCACCTTTAAGCTACGCCCTCTTTTTGCACGCCCCTAATGGCTTGATGCTTGATGCTTGATGCTTGAACTCCAGACTTGCCTCGCAACCACTTTGGCATTGCTTACCTTTCCTGCTTTGTCGCAATCACGCAGGCAAGAACAGATGGCTCCTTCTTTGTGCGAGCCAACCCAGCTAAATATAGCCACACTTTAACAATGAGGATACTACTTTATGTACACCCGACGGGCATGGAGGCTGAGCGCGACTTTGCCACCATCTCTTTGACAATCTCACTGGATTGGACGACGACGACAACGACGACATAAACCGACCACTTCCGGTTCAATGCGCCTTCTTCGGGTGTCACGATTCTTAAGAAGAATCACATTTCCTCATAGGGACAAGTAACTGCTGCCTACTTGCGCTATCTCACCTCCGTTGTTGCAAAGCTCACCCTTGGCGGATCGCATCTTTATTTACAAACAGCCATGACGCTCAAAGACTTGCTGAAGAAGAAAGACAAGGTCGAGGCCGAATCTTCATCCGCTCAGCATCTAGCTCCTCCAGCTTTCACCTTCATACGCACAACTACAAACACGCAAGAAATCATTGACCCCCCGACTTTCCCTGGCGATCGACCTCCTGCGAGTCCTCCTCAACGCTCACTCAGCCATCGATTTAGACTCAGAAGACAACCTAGTGCTGCGCAATTGAGAGATCAAAATGAAAAGTTGGACGCTCGGCCTAAGAGCGACAGGAGGCTGAGTGAGATGCTGCATTTGGGGCCAAGAGATCGAGCTGCGAGCACAAGCTCCGTGAATATACCGGCAGATCTTCCTGAGATTCAAGGTGATAGTGAAGACGTATGGGAGAAAAGAGCGACATTACTGGCAAAGAGTAATCCTAATACGCCAGATGAAGGGAAGAAGAGTAGCGAGGCTCCTGTGGTGGACAAGAGTGGTGATGTACGAGCAGGAACACAATTAGGTCAGGAACAGGCTAATGGCATGACAGGTCAACATACAGAGAGCCATAGATCTTCATGAAGCTGGTGGTATGACACGTATCCGAGTGCAAGATCTATGATGATAATGGCTAACGCGCTCCAGATTTCACAGAGGCATCAGAAATGTTTGGTCAATTGGCAGATCCGCATGGCGCAAACAATGCTCTCAGCCAAGTTTTGTATGGTTTAGCTCTCAGGTTAGTAGTAGTCTCAATAATGCATCATGATCTCAGCAAAAGAGAGGGCGTAATTGCAATCGTAGCAAGCTAACAATCGTCAGGCACGGGTGGGGCATTCCTAAGGACGAAGCTCGCGCAGTCACCTACCTTTCTTACGCGGCATCGAATAGTGCAGACATTGAGGCTCTCGCGCTTCAAGCGGGGATGAAGAAGGGAGGAGCTGCCAAAGGCGAATTGACTCTTGCGATTTTCGAGTTGGCAAATTGCTTCCGAAATGGTTGGGGCGTTGCGAAAGATCCTGTAGCTGCGAAAAGTTATTACGAAACAGCCGCTAACATGGGCGATACCGATGCTATGAATGAGGCAGCCTGGTGCTATCTCGAGGGCTTTGGCTGCAAGAAAGACAAGGTAAGTCGAACTCCCAAATTCGATTGTGCCTTGGATGCACATGAAACTTGCATGCAGAGTGTTTGGAGTCATTTCACAAATTCCCATGTCTGTGAAGATGCCCGAGGCTGGGATTGTGATCGTAATAGAAAGAGTTCGACTACCAATACTTGTATTGCATCAACATCTGTAGCCCTATGAGTTGGGCATCGATCAACGAGGCTGACTAGCACTTACCAGTATCGCGCTGCTCAATTGCTACGCCTTGCTGAGGAAAAGGGAGTTAAGACATTAGGGAATACATGGTACGTGAGCCTGTTCCCTTTCTGTTTCATTCAGCCTTCTCGGATCCCGCGCCTTGAATCCGGTGAGGTCCATCAGGTGCGCCATCCTATGCAAATGGCTGGTCTTGAGTGCTACCACGAGATCTGGGTCCACGTTCACAGACCAGCATCACACGGCAGCCGTTCGCATCCAGCAGGTCCGTCGTCACGGAGCATCTCGCGATCTATACCTGTCTTGTTCCTGCTTCTGCACACGATTTTTGCCTAGTTGATGAGTTTCATCGAGACCCTTGGCAAAATAGTTCGTTGGATGAGAAGCTCCGATTTCGAACACACCAGTGCATTATTCGCCTAAGCGAACTGCAGCCCTCAGCAAGCAACAACACCACAATCAACTCACCGTCAGCGCCAGCTCTCTCTCGGAGAAAAATTAAACTTGTTTGATGGCTGCTTCACTGCTACCCCTCTCCACAGACGCATCAGCTACTATACGACCACCCCGCCACAATCTCTCGCTCGAGGGTAGCTCCTTATCGGCCTTGCCTGCCATGGGCATACACGTGGCCGTTCACCTGTGGCCTTGCAGAATCCTACGAAAGGAAAGTCTCACACGACGCATGGCCCGTGAAAAGAGTTGAATGGGGGACCTCCCAGTTCCCCACTCTCACACGTTCGTTCACCTTGGCAACCTACGGTGGCTCTAAATGGCAATGCCATTATTGCTTTCGTAATCTATTGCTTGCAGATCGAAAATTTGATTGAAAGGATATGTTTTTGTGAGCAATTAGCCTGTCTGAGCCACTTTGCCGTACGACTTTATCAATATGGGCTGCCTCGTCAATGGAAATATTGGAGTCTACTACAGCCGTTCTCTTACTGGTCCAAGGGAACTATCCCAGCATGCACAGCCTCTCCGATCACGGCGATGGCCAGGTTGGAGTCACCCACCGCCACTTCGTTCTAACCTTTTGGGAAGGATCCATTTCCGTCAACAAAGAAGGACTGCTTCTATCTGGGCCCAGGCCTGAGGCCCTATCAGGACCATTCGATCTCCACTTCTTTTTACTGTTGGGGGCAGTCGATCGTTCGCTCGCTAACTTGTTTCATTACTCAGGATATACAAAGATAAATACGGAGGACCGATGGGGTCGAAATGAACTAGTGTTTATGCGGTTAGACCACTTTCTGGAAAGTGGGATTGCTGTCTTTGGTGGAACTTCAGGATCGGCTGGTGATTCTTTTCGATTTGAGCGATTTGTATGTGGGTATTTTTGTACTCTTTTTGGACGGGTTTGCAATTGGATTGGGGGATCTTCCGAATGAATGGGATGCGGCGGTTAATTACTGATCCACTTGCTGAAAAGGATGCACTCGTGAGTCAGATTTGACTTCAGAACCCTGTCTATCTACCTATCTATGTACTTGCTGTCAGGCAAGGAATACCAAATTCTGTTCGTTGTTTATCCTGAGAGTGGGGCTGTGTTGTTTCTATGGTATCCTTTTTTTACTTTTTTGGGAATTCATGTATGTTTGAGAAAAGGGGAGGAGAGAAGACTCTTCTGTCGGGTTTTTGTAGGGCGAGGAAGTGGGCGGGATGGTGGATTGGTGCTGTTTTTCTGTGGGGTGGGATTCAAATGGGTGGGCTTTCTTTCAACAAAAGGAAAGGAGACTTTTTTCTTGGATATGGATGTTATTTGTTCAGATCTCTTAAGACCTTACGGATCATGAGAATTGGGTATCTCGTTGTTTTTCTAGAGGTTTATATATGTGTCTATCTGTGTGTCTGACTGTTGCTATCTAGCACAATAGCACGGAACTCTCCTTCTAACTGTAGCCTAGCATGATCAGTAAAAGGATAATAACCCAACATCTCCCTCGAGTCCTTGCAAGTATAATCCCCACCCCAGCCTAGCCCACAAAGAGGACTTATCCATCCATCGACTCAACACAATATAGACTCCTCCCATAACATCAATCGTAGCAACAATAACGAACCCTCTTCTCCTCTTTCCTCTTCTCGTAACAGAGACACGCATTGAAAAAAAACTAGGTCTCGCAATGAATCTTACCCGGACCGGGAAAAACTTGGAGAAAAGATAGATATACAATCAACGCATCGAATTGACACCGTCTCCTCTTTCCCTCTCTCTCTCTCAAAGTATACTGGTTGTGACTCCCCTCTTTCCTATCCCACCCCATCCCATACGCATACGCATAAAAACCCATGGCTAGACCCTTCGGCCCGTACTCGCGCGGTGTATCTTCCGGGTTTACTTCGTGATTAGTGGATACGATGCGATGCGGTGCGATGCGATGCGGCAGGCGGGAGGAAGGGAGGGAATGTATAACGATGTTTTCTTTCTTTTTTTCGAAAGAAAAAAAAGGCTTCCTTATTGGAACGGAAAGACGGTGAATGTACATATTCCAACCCCACCTACCCCCCTACCCTACCTCTTCCCTTGTATGTACGACCACGACTACGACCACGAATCCTGAACCAGGTAGTACGCAACAAGGATAACAAAGGGGATGGATTATGATTCAGGAATCACAACGCGGTAAGAAGAGTTTCTTGTGATTGTGGAGAAAAGGCTGTTTGACCGTTTATTTCTGAGGTGTGTTACTATTTACAAATTGTTGGTACTGACGGGTAGCGGTCAAAGAGACGGTCTGGGTTTGTTTGAGAACAAAAGAATAACCGAGATCTTTGGTGGGTCTGGTGAAACTTTGAGAAATCCCTTGTCCTTGCTCTGTTCCTATCCCATCATCACCATCATACATGTGCTTTGTGTGTGTCGAGGAAGCGAGCAGTACTGTCTAGAAAAATCATCGTGGTTGAGTGTGAGGCATCAAATGTGCCGTGAGCGCTTCCTTCTCTTGACTAACAAAGAAAACAATCAAACAGTACAATTGTATCCGACTTTGTGTATGTGTCTGTGTCTGTAGATACATTATGCAATATACCTCCACCCATTCATCGATCCCTTCCAACAAATGTGTAGACAAAGGTAGCCTTCTCCGAAACAAAACAAAGAACAATACCGAAACGTGTACTGTAGTACCACAACAGACAAAGTGAAGAGATAGCTTGCTGGTAAGCCGACTACATCGAAAGCATCCGCTGTGACAAAGGAAATTGGAGTTCCGCGATGGGAAGTTGTGAGACGCAAATAAAGTGCAACAGCAGCGGAGACATATAAAGTATGTCCTTCCGCCCAAACTTATCCCAAAATGCTTTGATAAGTTTCCAACAGTTTGAGCATATGATACCTCCTCTTTCCCATGGGTATCGTTTCTGTCGTTATCGTGTTTCCCACATCCTATCCCATGTGAGAACCAAGAAAGAAAATTGTTTACCAGAGAACCCCCTTTGCAATGCAGATTCTGAAAATAGAATGAGTAAAGAAATGTCAAAAATGCCCAACTCGCTCGCTATCACTCGCTAGATACTGCCAAATTGAAAAAAAAAATCCAAAAAAAAAACCCAAGAACACGCTCTCTAGACACAAGATACAATTTGGGTTTGGCCGTGAAACATTGGCCGTTCATCATTCCTGGTCATCATTGATGTTCGCGCTCTTTCGTTGATCATGATCTTGAAATGAGAAAGGCAAGTCACGGAGGAATGGAAGATGACAAGGGAATTCGTTTAATCGTCGCCACCTCCTCCTCCGTCAGCGGAAGAGACACTCGCGTCCACAATCTGCTTGAATTGTTGGACAATGTCGGTCGGAATGCGGTCCCATAGCAAGCTTCGTGTGTAGACATTTGACGTGGATTCACCCTTGGCATCGTCGCGCATGGCCTTGAGGGTATCGGCGAGATTGCGACGGTGGCTGAAAGTGCTGGTGCTTGGCGTGATGGCTTCGTCATCGCTAGAGCTGCTATACGACGGCCGCTTGAAGTCCTGGGTGAGGCTATCGTACTGGCTGAGGGACATGGAGAAGGCAGCATCAGCTTCTTGAGCCTTGCTTGGCGTGATGAGTTTGTTGTGGACGGTGTCGAGTCGGTGGTTTCGTGAAGTCGTGTCGGCCATATGGAAGGGCAGCTGTCGAGCGGTGCTTGATGGCGATGGATTACTCATACCAGAAAATGCTTGGGATGGATCGGAGAGACCTGCGTCTTTCATGACACTTTCAAGTACAACAGCAGAAGCAGCACGGACGTCGTCCGACATGGTAGGCATGGTAGGCATCGATGATCCAGAGGTCTTGCTAGCAACCCAGGCTCCACACAAGAGTAGAAGCATGAGCAAACCGGAGGCAGCAGGTTGCTCTTCGTCGAGGAGAGCGTCCTTTTTCCTTGGCGCCAGAGTCAACGCGGTTTCTTGCGGCTTCTGGTCGGTAGGTTCGGATTCCATGCCATAGTCGTTGACGAGGAAGTCCCAGTCGTTGGGGTGCATGTTGAGTCCGTTCATGTCGTTGGTGAAGTCGCTATACTCGCCAGAGCTTGATCGCTCAGACATGGCACTGGCAGCAATCTCAAGCTGCTCGGTGAGGACAGAAATCTTGGCGCGGAGGTCACCAGTTTCGTTGGTATGTCTTTCGAGCATGATGACCTTCTCCTCCGTCAGGTCTTGGATCTGTTCTTGGAACTGCGCCCGCTCAAGGATGAGCTGGTCTTTCTCGTGCAGATGATGATCATTCTGCACATGAAGCTTCTGGATCTCATCCTCGAGCAGAGAGATCTGGTTCGTCCACTTCTTGTTCTCCTCCTCGAGCTCTTCAGCTCTTTGCTTTTTGCGCTGTCGTGAATCAAGACTGCGGAGAGGTTAGCGAGGGGATCTAATGAACCAAAACAGCGGACGAGGTTGGCCAGTGGAGAACCAATAAACCAATATCGTCCGGGAGGGTGGAGTCATACGCGGCTTGTCTGTTTCTTAGCAGACGTTTTTGTTGTTTCAGTTCCTTGATCTCATCATCGTTGGTGGAACTGGCAATCAGTTGGTCAACAGTTTCCAGGGTCCGCTCAGGTGGTATGTTGAACTTTGCATTCTTCTTTCGGATGCCACCGTCTCTTCGAGGGAACGGGGAATACGGTCGAGGAGGAGAGTTTTGGCGCATGCGCTTTGGATACGGTCGAGAGTCGGCCTGTTCAGCCATGGCCATCCAGTCCTTGCCAGTATGTGGTGAGGTTGGCATTGAGACAGGGGTCGCAACTGGAGGGAATACAGCTTGTGGTCGTACGCCGCCGAAAGCTGCCACAGTAGGTGCGGCATGAGGGAAACCTGATGAATGAGATCCGTCGAAATCACCGGTGAAAGGCTCGTAAACAGCAGGGCCGACGGACGTCCGTGAGTCTGTGGAATGGTCGAACATGCCTGGCCATTGCGGGTTGTGGTTGCCAAAGGCTGAGGGCTCCTGCTGCAAGAATGGGTTGTTGTTGTTGTTGCTGTTATTGTGAAAGGGATTTGCGGATGGGAAATGTGATTGTGGTCGTTCAGTCATGTTGGCGTTGGCGTAGTGGTCTTCCCAGACGTTGGTTTGTGGGGAGAATACAGCAGTGGTGTTGTTGCCAAACGAGTCCCTCCGATGGTCGGTGGAGGCTGGCGAAATCATGTCGGATTCCAAGAGCAGGTCTTCGGAAATGTCTTGGTCGTCAAAGTGGGAAAAGGTGGAGGGTTTCCGGTCAAGAGAAAGCTGTGAGGAGGGGCGCTGGAAATCTGGAAATGCCATGTTTTTGGGGGTTTGCAAAGGTAACCAAAGTGGAGTGGGTGATATAGCGGTGAGGAGTACTAAAACGGGGATTCTTCGCCAAAACCTGCCTGGGGGTAGCAAACGGACGGATTCTGTCGGGAGGGCTATAGCAGCGGTTACTAAGCCTCGGCCTGGTATGGAATGGTGCGGTCGGGGGAGAGCGCGCGGAAAATTGAAGGGCAGCACAGCGATGATGCTCCCGAGAGCTGTGAAGTGAGGTGAGAGATGGACAGTGGCGAGGCCGACGAGACAGCGGGATGCTTGCTTGGTTTAATCAGAAGCTGATGAGGGAGAGCCTGCGCAACATGTGCAGCTGGGTGGGGGAGCCCGGACGCAGTGCGCATGGATGCTGGTGCCGGTGCTGGGTGCTGGGTGCTGGGTGCTGAGTGCTGGAGGGGGATGGACATGGGGATGAGGGTCACAGTAATAAGGGCCCTGTCCGAGTACAGAGCATCCCACGGGACTGCTGGGGAAACATGGCTTTGGCTTTGCCGCAACGCCTGCCATGCATCCAACCACGACCACGACCTGCCATTCGGCGCCTCAGATGGGCTACTGGCTTTCCAGTTGGGTACCAATGCAGGCCCAGAGCGTCGGGCTCGCACATATCCAATCGCTCTGCAAACTGGAGCCCGGCCTGCAGCGAGCCTGTTGAGCAGCCGACGTGTGACAGAGCAGGCCGTGTGAGTGGTACATGTCGGGAAACTGGGAGCAGTGTGAGTGGGAGGGTGAGGGTGAGGGTGAGGGTGAGATGGGGATTGAGATTGAGATTAAGATGGAGATTAAGATGGAGATGGAGATGGAGATGGAATGAATGGGCTGTACCTAGGTAGGTGATGGTGGTGGTGGTGAAGACAAGACGGGACCTCAGGGAGAAGTTGGCAGAAAGCCACGATCCTCTTTCACCCGACAAGAACATTGTTGGTATCTAAGAACAAACATAGGTAGCCGTGCCGCGTACTCCCGACGGCTTCGGCTCGTGCCATAGCTCTAGCTAGCATCAACAGGCCAGTCATGAGTTCCCAACCTGGTCCATTTTACTGCCTTCCTGGTGCCAGCACCAGCACCAGCACGTTGTACACAGATGAAGACCCAGATGGCGTGGTGCTACCTTGTAATCATGATAATTCCCCTCAACGGTGAACAGTTCACGCTTTGCATGAGACAGCGACCGGCTGCCTCATGAGGATGGATGGCCATGGACGGCCCGCACTCGGTTTTGTTTCATACCGTTACGGACTACTACTGTAAATAATAATACTGTACTCTGGTACGAATCAGGCGACATCCAAACCGATGCGGAACAGCGGCTTCACGACGGCCTGTGCCAGCATGCGGAGGTGGAAACCTAAGGGCCTGCACTTGCTTCCCATCTCCCATCTATCCCAGCATGGCAAACACTACCGTAAGTAGTTGTGTTATTCTTCTTCTTCTTATTGTTATTATTATTATTATTATTACTATTAAAGGGGCGATCATGGCAATAATAATAACAAGCATAATAACTACCACCGATTGCCATCCGGTTTGGTGCTCTCTGTTCCACCATCGTGGAGCTCATCTCTGCTCCGAAAAGCCGAGAACGAGTGGCTTGCTTGAAGGATAGCTTCCGAGAATAAGGACGGGACTAGAGATAACAAGGGCCATTCTGTACTAAAGTGGCTTGTGACTTTCCACTTCCGTTACTAGGTAGACTGTGGTCGATATAATCCCTTCATGAGACTACTACTACCTAAGTAATGACAATTGATGAGCATCGAGCAGATGCAGGGTACGGCCCGCGGATAATTTGCAGCAACGGAGATCTAATCATGCGCGGGAAGCCTCAAAAGAAGATGGGAAGAAACCCACGTCAGGCTCCAGCCACCACATCCATCGTCTTCCGAGGAGTAATAGCGGTGTTGACTGATGGAGCTGCTGTGGATGGTGGATGGTGTTTGGACCAGAGTGGACCTTCAGAACCGTGCCGCCGCCTTCAGTTCACCTTCTGGGGTGATGGATCCAGAGAATTGGCCGTTGGAGAAGCTGAGATTGTGATGGGACTCAGGGTTTGCAAGCTGATCGATCCGCCTCATCTAATCGATCCTTCAGGTTCCCTCATGCACGAACAATCAAAGAATAGCCGCGAAGCGAAGCGAACCTCAGCGAAGCGAAGCGAACCTCAGCGAAGCGAAGTGAACCTCAGCGAAGCGAAGTGAACCTCAGCGATCCTCAGCGCTCAAAACGGCAAAGTGAGCATATCGGATCGCCTTGTCCCATTGAGACTACAGCTCGACCTTCGCTTACACGAGACGATGTCCATATCGGTCGCACAGTTACGCAAATATCTTTGATTGGATTTTCATTCCGTCCATCTACCGACACCTGCACTATAGGTTGGGGTCGCCTATAAGACGAGAAGAAATCCGCATCAGGCCTAGAGAACGAGTAAACAAATTTGGAGGCTCCGATTCTTCCCACCCACACACCAGGCTTCCACATTTCTCACACTTTGAATGGCTCGAATACATGGTCTCCATCCTCAGAACACACCGTTGAACCTCTCTCCACAAATTACGCGCGTGTCCGCGCCATCGACATTTCTCCATTGCTGCAAACCAATCTATCGAAAAACGAATCTGCCCTTTTTTTTGGCGGGTGTATGCATCTGACAGCCTCCAGCAATACCAACCATCCCCCAACGAGAAAATCGTAAAAACAAAAAGGCATTTGATAATCGAGAGCGCCTCCTCCATCATAGTCGTTATTCACCGAAGGATGCTCCCAGAAACCGGGTTTCCTTTCCGAAGCCCAGCTCGTACTCTAACCTCTGACAGGGACATGCCCGCGAAGCCCTATAACCTATCTGACCACCCGATTCCAGGATCAAGTACCTGGCTGAAATCTACCCAAGCATCGCCTCGACTTGCTGCCGGAAGATCTACGTCCTGGGGGAAAGTGAAGAATCGAGATATTTCCAGCGAGCTCGAATTAACAATCTTAACAAGTAAATATAGCGACAAGACATGTATGGGAAAGAGGAACAGCCAGCATCCGACCGTTCCAACGGTGACGTCTTGGAATCAAGAGATGGAACCACTCATAATGGCTGTGCTATTATCTCGCGATATGTACATCCATAGCTTCGATCCCAATGGTGCGGGTGGAAAGCGAGGCGGAGGATGGGATGTTGCCTGTTTGTCCTTGCATGACCGCTGAGATGCGGCGAGGTTGGGATGGGCCATATATCATCACAACCTCGTGGGATGGATGTAATCATCACCTGCATGTAAGGTTGATCTTCCCCACCGACCGAGATCCATAGATCTCCAGAAAGTTCGTCACAGGCGCTTTGGAATAAGACCGAAAAAAAAGAGAACATAGGGATTCCTAGATACCGTGGATATGCTGATAATGGCAAAGGATGGATTTGACATGAGAAAGCAAATGAACACGATAAGGACGATAAAACAATCATTAATCGCGACGCTACTTTTCTTCTTCCAGCGCGCGAAGATTATCGTTGAGCACGTTTTGGAAGTAAAGGGCTTGGCGGAACTCGCAGACGTGAGACAAAATAGTACAGACTGTTGAGGCCAACAAAAGAAACAAACCACTGCATCCATCGGCACACTTCTGCGAGATGCAGAGAGCGCGTGAGACAAACACAAAGGCAAGAAGATATCACACCGCCAGAAGATCTTGGAAGTCACTTTCCTACTCTATGCAGGACAGCGATGGCGATGTGGTATCGTTGAAAGACCATGTAGGCACAAAGAGATGTAGTTTCACCTTCACTGCTGCGGGGCAGATCGACAACACTGCGCAGGTGTAAGTACCATCGATGAAGATAATATATCGCACAGCGCAAATTGTCAGAATAGCCACAGGCAAGAGATATACTGAACAGCCCGAGATGCCAATATCACTCCTCCCTTCCACCCTGTAGAGCACGCGTCCACCCACCTCCTGATATTTCTCAACAGTACCAATGACTGGCCTTCTCTTGAGCACACAAAGCAGCGCGTCCCCACCCTTCATGCCGCGCACCAAAAAGTACAGTACATAAATCTATCAAGACGACACGTTCACCAACCCCAATTCCATCATCTCCACGATAAATGTTACAAACTGTTACCCTCGAACGACGACAATATAGGTTCGACGACACCCCTTCCTACGAGGGGAGGGGAGGGGTACAGTGCAAATCCACCCACCCAGGTCTAAAATATCCCCCTCCCACCCCTCGACCAAAATATCCGCACTGACAAAGGCCCCCATTTCCCCGCCTATCATGCTGAATACAAAACATATCTAGTTGACTCTTCTCCGTCCAGTGCTGTTCCCCCATCTGCTCTGTCGAGCGCTAACATACTCAAGACCAAGAGATGGGGAACTCAGTATGCAATCACGTCGTGGGATGTTAAGAAATGATGAATTCCCCCACCGTGATATATCGCCAGTACGGTAGTAGTCTGAGAAAACGAATAGAGGGGGGGTGGCAGGCCGTGGCGCTTGTTTCCCTATTGACCTTTTGCGTGATCTCTGTGATTTGCTTAGGTAGATACGAGGACCTTGTGCGTGCGAAATATAGAGAGTAGGGTCGGGTTTGTTTGATACTCGTCTTGCGTTTCAGTCGGTGTATACTGCTTCATGGTATGAGATAGTATACCTAATCGTGAATTTAATTGGTAACCTAGGGTTCTCTACTCTTGGATGTCAGTCTCTTACATGTTCGATATTACAAAATTAGAGATTGATGTTCATAACTATTAGTAAACTTTATTACAAGAATTGCTGCCAAATATTTGAATAACTCGGGGTTTAGGGACTTCAAAGCCATCGGGAAGTTCGCTTTCTAGATACTTTGAGGGATACTGGATCGAAAACGCCTCGTGCAGACGTCCCCTAATGAGCACTCGATTCGAATGAAAGAAAACGGCTAACGCCAGAGAGCATGGCAGTAATGACCATGGGGTCGCATCTGGTTATAATGGTTGTTGTTTCATTCGCGAGCAAGCATTTTGACACTACCCCGATCAGCACCTCACCGACGACCAAAACGTTGACTTTCAACTTCTGACATGTCTTCGAGGTGTGGACATTTTGGTCGTCAAGGGTTTACTGGTCGACGTGGATTGAAACAGGGTTGTTCCCACCTCGCAAGTATCCTTTCCATCGCCAGCATGAATGCCACCAACACAGGCCCTCAAATCTCGAACCGAAGAGTCAAGCCAAGACAGATGACATATTCTCCAACCAGCTCTGTCTCAACGGGTCCAAGAATTTGTTATTTATGGTTGTGTCCATCTGAATCGAAGGCAAATCCAAAATTTTCCTATCCATTATCCAACATCTTACTGTTTTGCAATACCGAATTTTTCAAACAAGAACTCATTCACTTGCTCGTTGCCACCACCTCTCCACTTGGCTAGTCCCTCTACTTTCAAACCGTTCAAAGTCCTCGCTCTTGACAACGCAACATACATCTGTCCTTCTTCGAAGCTCTTCGACAAATCGACAATAACCTTGTTGAGTGTCATACCTTGACTCTTATGTACCGTCATTGCCTACGCACTGTTAGAGCGGCCCAAATATGGAAAGAGGAATGAAGAGAATCTTACCCAACCTGCAATAAGTGGAATCTGAGTTCTTGATATGACACTGTATGGTGCCTCATCGCCCATTTCGTTGAGAACGCAGTCAGCAAATATCGTCTTCTGGACACCATTGTCAAAATTGACGATTGGCCATTCCTTGACTGGCGCCTGTTCCATGAAAAGCTTGAAATTTTCTTCTCTCAGTTCTGCATGGTCTCCGAAGATTGGATTCATGGGCTGGGGCGCCGTCGATTTTGCATCCTTGTCGACATGTTTGGGCATCTTTGCAGGATCATAGTTCTCCCACCCAACGATGACACCTTGACTGCCGTTCACCAATCCTTCTTCGATGCTGATATTGACTTGTAGCACTACCAGCATGCCCTCTTTCAACTCAATCTGTGACTCAAATTTGTGCTCGCGCAGCGCAGAAAGAGAACCATCTTGGTCCCGCGTATGCTTCCAATTGAGATTAGGATGATTTGACCTCTGGAGGAAATGATCGAAGCATTTGAAGGTGTGCTTTTGGTGGGGTATCTTGTTGAACTCAGCTGTATTGATAGCGCGCACTTCATTGCGTGTAGGAAACAGCCGCACAGCATTGGCGACATTTGTCTTGTGGTTTAGCAAGAGATTGGTCTCTTGATCGGTCAGTTGCCTGCCCATTCGACATTTCTCAAGGATGTCGATAAACTTTCGATCCTTTTGTCGATGGATGGTTGTGAGGTTGACGTGCTGGAATTGTGCCTGTCGCCACGCGAGGCTTTTGAATGCCCACTTTTCGGTATCCAGGAACTCGCCATGCTGCGGACATTTGTAAATTGTCTCCTTGACTTTCTGGGATGTCTCGCGCCCACATTCCATGCAATGCTGAAATGGTTTGACTGGAGGCAGCTGACAGAAATCTCCCGTCACAATCATTTGCACGCCCCCAAACGCTCGATTGCTGCCTCGTGCCTCTTTCATGACCTCATTTAACCGTTCCAGCGCGTGATTCTCCATCATACTTATTTCGTCAATGATTACAACATCCACGTCGTTCATCTTCTTGCGCACAAACTTGCCATGAGCACCTTCCTTCAGCTTCTTCAAAGGCTTCTTGAAGTGGCTCGGGGTCCACCCTGCAAAGGTCCAGAATGTGCAGCCATTTACCTCGAGTGCAGCCTTGCCCGTAGGTGCACATATGACTACCTTCTTTTTTCTTGCCCTGAGCTCTCTTACAAATGCTTTCAGAACGGTAGATTTCCCGCAGCCTGCCGATCCGGTGTAAAAGATGTTTCGACCACTCAAGATCAAGTTCACCAAATTAAGTTGCTCTTCACATAGCTCGGGCTCGGCTTTCGCTTTTTTGGCTCTTGGTTTTCGAGGCTTGGGCGGTCCAGAACGCTCTTGCTTGACTGCAGCCTGTGAAGGCATATAACTTTCCAGGCCGATGGATGGATCGTAGGAGAATCTGCCGATGTCCAAAGGCATTCTCGGTTCCTTGAGTGGAGGCAAATCGATAGCAGAACAGTTCCCGGTCCTATCCAGTCTTCTTGGAGCACTCCTTAGCGGCTTCGAGAAGGGGTTCATGTCGTCATCGCTGATAGAATCCTGTGAGACTGCGAAGGATGGCATATTGTATGAAATAAATTTCGCCTGTCGAGCGGTTTGTGCGCTGAGTTGGGCATCAAGCGCTTCTTCCTCGCGCCGAGCAGCAGCCAAACGGTCCTTGAGAGCCTGTTTCGCACTCGGGCGTTGAGACACAGCTGTTGGCACTTGAACAGGTGGAAAGCTGCTGTAGGTGCCATGGTCTTCAAAAGCGCTTTTGTTCTGAGTTCTCCGCGTCCTGTTCATCTCAATTACACGATCTCCGTAGTCGACTTGTAGTTTCTTGGAGGACATGCGCGCAGTCGCCATCACCCTCTCATCGTCGTCGACCGTCAGATCCACAATTTCACTTATCTTCAACCTCTTTCTCGCCAGTCCAGCATCATCCCGAGCGCCCGGAAGTCTGTCTTCAAGAACACCATACCGGCTTTCGAAAGACCGCTTGTTGCCATTCCCATCCATACTAGGTACGGGATGATGGAACGGTATCCTCGGTGGGTATTTCCTTCCACTCCCACTGGATGTGTTTGTGAAATTTGAGTTTTGCGGCTCAAGTAAATGGTTTGCTATCCCTGGAGTGTCGTGCAAATGGGCCAGAGTCAAAATACTCCTTCGCTCTTGCACGTGAATCAATCCCTTGAGATAGATGTGTCGAGATTATGTTGTGAAGAATGATGGGTAACTATGTTGGTAGAGATGAAGTGGAAGGACGGGGACGGGGTGATGTTGTTGGACGCGATGCAAGCTCAAAAACGCGTTGAATTAGGAAAAGTGGAGACAGACACAAAAGCGGAATTTACCCGAAAGCACGTGCAGCAAAAGAAAGCATCCTGGGTTGTATTCATCTGGGCAAATGTTGCTCATTCACGACCTGGTGTTGCGATTGAAAGGCGGGTCATCTCTCGGGGCAAGACATACAATCCCATTCCCATCCCTTCTCCCATGACTAACCAATGGCTACCACTGTGCAACAATTTCCTCCTCAGCCACAGACTTGAAATATGATTGACTCAGTTGGCATTGCGTACTAAGTAGTTCAAGACCTAGAAATGAACGACGCAGCCATGGATTCGTAGATTCGGCGGCAGTGTAGATCTTGCTATCCCATGCTAGCACAATGAGTGTGTATTTGATCATTACTGAGGGAGCTAGGACTACAAGAAAGCGGGCGTGACCCGAAAGGCTGTGTCTGGAATCTTGCAATGTATTCTTGCAAGGTGAGGTTGGCTGGCATACATACCTCCAAAGTCATGGTCATGGACAGATGATCTTGATCGTCATTGAAATTTAGGAAGGGTAGTGTCTTGCAATGATCCTATGGGAGACTTTGTGTACAAACTGGGTGACAGGCTATCTGGAGGGATGTGGAGAACCTGAGGGTAACGATTTTTGACTTCCGAGCCTACATGCCACTAGCCGATCAAGAACCGTCCGGTTGACTCCAGAGATAAGAAAGAAGTTTCGGTCATAGCTTCGTGAAAAGTGGCATGCGGCATGGCGAGGGTCTCGCAATATTCGTCTTGATCTAAAGTGCTCCCAAATGTAATTTGTACATAGAAAAATAGTCGTTAGCCAGGTTTCGATTCCAAATCAACGATCTTGATGTCCAAGACCAATTCCACAATGCCATGTCTTTCGTTCTATCGACCTCTGAGATCACTTCACAAGTGCAGCGCCGCAGATCTCGACGTGACATATTCATTCACCCCTACGGTTATCATATCTTCGCAGCTGCAGGCGCATCACCATCCTCATGATCCCCAGGTCTTTTCCTCAACAATGGTCCCAGTCGCCCTTGCTTCAACATATTCCCAATCATATCTTCGTCCCCCAAATGCATTGTATGTTCGAATTCCGGAGCCTCCCCGTAGGCCACTCTGGCAGCATCAACCATGATCCTCCCCGTCATGCCAAAAACCCTGAATCTCTTGGTCGTCTCCTCCACCTCTTTCGCTGCCACCTTGGCTGACCTCGGAATGTCTCTATATGGCAGACTCGTGCTACCGACAGCAGGCGAAGAGGTAGATGTAGGTAAAGCCCAGGCAACTCTCTGTCCAGCAACGGGGACGTAGAAGCTGTGAAAGCGCCAACGGGTATTATTCCAGTCCATCCAGAGACCTTGATACCATCTATCCTCCTCCGTATCACTTTCCAATTTCTCATTCAGGAAGTCATGAAGCGGTGCCGTGAAAACGGCAGCAACCTCCCTAGCATCCAATCTAGGAACCAATGTCTCTTCGACACTCGGAACCGGTCGGTCCTTAGGCCAGTCCGGATGCGGCGACAGAAATGCCACGCAAGGTCTCACCCCCAACTCCGTCCTCGCAAAATTCGTAGGTAACTGGCAAAGATGTTCGATCCGAAAGGGCTTCGGCAGTTTATCGTCTGACAGCGGCAATCCAATCTCTTCAAAAGCTTCGCGACGGGCGGTTTGGAAAGGTGTCTCGGTAAGATCGTCTGCTTTCCCGCCAGGAAGGGCAGCTTGTCCAGCGTCTACAAATCCCGAGGTTAGCATGTATACAATAGAAGAATACTCCAGGGTTAGAGTGGTTACAAGAACTCAGTGTCTTCGCCCTCATGGTCAAAACGACCCTCAACTCTCCCTGCTTATCCGCATAGAGTAGGATCAGAACCGCAGCTCTCCTGCTCACAGGCAGAGAGTAGTACTGCGTCGGAGGCGGGACATAATTTCTCAATCGCTCAATAGCAGCCTTTACGTTGTATTAGCATATGTTCTTCCAAATGAATGCATCTGAACAACAACAATAATCGTGTCGAAAGCCGAATGGACAGCCCGGAGTGTAGAGACATACCGCATGAATCGGCTTCAAGGTGGCCATCTTATCCTGGTGTAAAGATATTCCGACCACCAACGCATTCCTCCGAATCACTTGCGATCGGATAAAGAGTGTGATTCATGCACATTGCGAGCTGCGAGGGGTCGGAAAGCCTCTGGGGTAGCCTTCCCAGTACATCTGGTCATCCGAGGTTGCTGGGAAAGGCGTTCGAGATCACCAACACCACTGCATGCGATTGCGGGTGCTGAATTCATGCCTTTCCTCACGAAAACATGCCGCCGAAGTTGGCATTCATAAATAATTTCAAAATCGTTTTTTTTTATTGAAACACTTCAAATCGAGAATACTCATGTTTTTCTGCTGGACAGTGTAGGCCGCTTCTTGCTAAGACTAAATTGGCCATGTTGCCATCGACATATATCAAGCTCGGATCTTCAGACGTGGGAACGGGTGATTCTTCTTTCTTACTGATATTTCTCTGCCAATCTCAATTCGAAAGATTGCCAAAAATTCATTCCGGAGATGGACAACCCACCAGGCTGGTAATGCGTTGCCTCAACATAATGCTCCCATAGACATGACTTTTGCTTCACAACAAAATTTACAAAGTCACAGAAAAATCGGGTCGAAAAGTTGCTTGATTGAGGAGGCTTTTCGATCTCAGCTTGGGGATCTCTTTCGTATCCGAGTATGCCGGCGAAAGCCTCCAGGTCTATGTATTTGTCCTCCCACCATGAAAACACCTATCGCTTGTGCCAGTGCCAATTGTCGAGCACGGCTGGGGTATCAAAACAATTTCCCATCCGTTCCTTTCCATAACGCCCGTCCATGCCCATGTACGTAAAATCCAAATGCGCCGTTGTAAATGCTGCGAGACCATCCCTTGTGCCAGTGCCATTCGTTGACGGCTGGGTATCAAATCGATCTGCCAATCCTTTTCCTTTCTTCGCATGAAGCCGTGCCAATACCCGTTATAAAATCATATACGCTGTTGGTGGGAAATTGTATAGCTATTACATGAGTTAGTTAATTCTGTGCTGCTCCAACTTTGAACGACTCAATCGTGTCATTCGATGCAGAAAAGCTAAAAATGAGATCAATGAGGATAAGTTCCTGGCAAAGGAACATTTAAACCTCGACAGAAACTTATCGCTCGTGATCTCATTGTGAGCGGTTAATTTGCAACACAGAGTTACGGCAAAGGCAAGAGAACTGTTAAACCTACTCGCTGATGTAAAAGTTGTATCACTGCCATGGAGAAGACACGAGCTTCTCGTTTACAATGTCAGACACGGGCTGGACATTTAGACAATCACAAACGCCTCCGCTGGCACTTGTCCCTGTTGATGTTTGGCCGTGAAGCTCGCCAGGGCATCGTCAGGTATCCAATCACATTGCTCCATACACATTTGGGAGTACTCCAAGTTCATCCCGCTGAGTTGGGCGAGCTCGAGGACCCATTTTTGTTTCTGCTCTTCCTCGCTAAGAGCTGGAGCATGCTGAACAACCTGCGGTTGAACGACCGGTTCAGATGCATCTGGCTGGAAAGCCTCACAGCCACCATAACCACGAACGGTCATCATGTCGTTGATAATGCGAACCTCGTTTGGCCCAGGTGCCAAGATGAACGTTCTGTCGAAGCTTCTGCTCTTGCCCGTTTCGAGTTCCTGGTATTCGCCATGGACGAGAATGCGGAAGCCGTTGACACCACCCTTTGTGCCAGCCAGGTCCGGAACGTTTGGTATCATGCTGCATTCGACAAGCCACTTTTTACTGTCAAATGCCGCATGTCTTGTGGCAGGGATATCGTTGAATACTTTGGTAATGTCGTCAACACCCCGGTGAAGCCGCCTGACCTTGGTGTGTGGATTGTTGAGGATTTGTAGGTTTCGGCTGTTGTGCGTATAGTCCTTCCATTCTCCTTTCTGTAAGACTTTGGGCTCTGATGGTGCACGTAGACTCTTCGTGTCCACACAGTAGGAGAACTTCGATGTCGCATCGTAATAGTACGGCACCATTTCAGCTCGGTGATTGTCAAAACCCGGGAAAAAGGTCGTTACAAATTTTGCCACCAGGCCGTTGACGTCGCCGAAAATAGGCGGTAAAACTTTTGGAGGGGTAGGCTTGATGTAGATTTCGGCGGGAATGGGCAAGTTATTGACGGTGACAAGCGCCGGGAACTGCTCTACAAGGGAGCGTGCAAGTTTGAGGTCGCTCTCGATTGGATTTCCGTTGAGGACGATGTGCTCAAGCCTCTTAAATTTGTACCTCCATCGTGAAAGGTCCTCCACTTTTGAAATCTGGTTGCCGGAGAGGTCCACGGCCTTGAGGTTGGGGAATGTACTGTCTAGGCCAAGGTAGCCGGTGATTGGCGCGAGATCCTTGAGGCCATTGTTTGCGAGGATGATACCTGCGATGAGGTTCTCCTTGTCTTCTGGCGTCTTGAAAAACCTGTCGCACACCTTCATGATGCATTTGAAGAACTTGGTTCCATGAGACTCGGTCAGCCCATTGAAGTCAGCTTTCTTCAAGTCAGGATCTTGTCCAAGGTTGCTTAGGTCGAGTATTTTGGTATCTTTGTTGTAGCGGAGCGTGAGAGCAGCCTCGATATTGGCGGTGATCTCCGGGGTTTGGTTGGGTTCAGAAGTTCCGCGTCCGCCAAAGGTGACGCTTGGTCTGCCTCTGTCTGCTCCACGATTGTTTGGACCACCTCTTGCTGGGCGACGTGTCGTTGGAGTGCGACGGTCTGCTGTTGGGCGACGGTCTCCTGCTGGGCGACGGTCTTCTGCTGGGCGACGGTCTGCTGCTGGGCGACGGTCTGCTGCTGGACGACGGTCTCCTGCTGGGCCTGTGGGAGCGTCGCGCATGGTGAGGTCGCGCGCAGAGCGTGGTCCCCGTTGTGGCATGTTTGAGCGGCGGGAGCCACGGACAGCCATGGTGTGTATTTGTGTGTATAGGTATGCTTTGGGTAGCTTGAAGTGTGGATGTAGATGGATTGAATTGCGAGAGTTGCGCGAGCGTGTTTGCAAGAGTTGTGCAAGAGTGTGTGTAGGCACTGTTGAGCTTGAAGTTGTGTTCCAGTGTTCTCCACATAACGTTGCAGGTATAGAAGCTTAAGTATCGTGATTCCGGAAATGTCTGCCCTGTTTTTGAAGGCCTGTGCGTTTGACGCAACGTCAACGTCGCCCTTAGTGATTTGTTAGCGAATGCATAGTGACAACGTCTAACGCACCAGTTTTCTGAACAAAAGTCTGCCTATATATCAATTAAAGCCGTGAAATTGCCTAAATAGGCTAATTAGATAGTAATCTAATGGTTAAACTTAAGTTTAAACGCCCTACTAGCCCGCCGGTAGTATTACCGCTACTACTATCTCGTCGCCGCTACGATAGCTTAATGGCACGAGAAGCCCTATTACTTATAGAGGCGTCTTCAATTCTACTACTACTAGTTAAAGTTACTCAATTAGTTAAAGTCCTAGTTAAAGTTACTAATTTATTACTTATTAATAATAACCTTAAAACGGCTTATTAGTATCCCCCTAGATAGCCTAGTAATACGTAGTAAGAGCGGGAATTGACTAATTAGGGTATTAGTTCTCGTCGTATAGCTAAAAAAACGGATAAGAGGTATCGTCGTTTAGTAGTAGGGCTACTAGTAAAGACGCCTTCGTCTTAATCGAGTCTACTAAGTATAATACCGCGTCCTAGCCCTTACTAAACCGCGGTAAGGGTAGAGACTGAAGTTATATAGCCCTAGACGCTATTACCTCCTCCTTCTACCTAGCCTTAAGAGACTATTATACCACGTTTACTATCTAGTTCTCTACCGTAATATAATAATAATTTGGACGATAAGAAGACTACCGAGTCGTTTTCTTCTTTAGAGGAATCGGAGGTAGTAGAGGAGCTAGTTTTGAGGTTTAAGGTAACCTATAAGGTATTTATTAAGTATATAAATAAGAATAGTACTACTAGGGTTACTTAATTACCCGGGGCACTTATAAAGACTAATTAGGGTTAGGAAGACCTTACTCTAGTAGTCCTAGATAAATAGCGTATAGTAGCTAAATTGCGCGCTTTATAGGGTAAGCGATACCGACTTCAGGGCCTTAAGGCCCTAGTATTATACGAGGGTAGTACTAAAAGAACTAGCGATCCTATTAAGATTAGTAAAGCCGGTAAAGGCCTTGACGATATATTTAAACTACTACGTATAGTTAGTCTTAAAAGGATAAAGAACTAGCCCTAGGTAAAGCTTATAGCGTAATTTATAGCCTACGAGAAGGCACCTACTACTCTAGGGCTATCTTAGCTATCTTAGGCTGTTACTAGACTATCTTCATCGCGTAAGAGTAGTAAACAACCTGCTATAACTACTACTTAACGTTAGGAAGCGGCTGTTACCAACTTTAAGGTAGTAGAGGATACTACGGATAATCCTTAAGTAGCTATCGTTCGTTAGTAGTATTATAGGAGTCTCAACTATCCTAAAAGAGGTAGAGGCTAGTACTATATACCGTAGGAAACTAAGGCGGACCTCGTTTGTAATAATAGCGTAGACTACCTTCCTTTGAGTAGTAATATAATCGTAAGATAGGTAAAATCTGTCAAAGAAGGACGAAGTATAGTAAAGAGACCTAACTAGAGATTAGTAGCTAGAATAGCGTAAGAGAAGGAGGCTTCAAACTATTAGTAGTACTAGTTAGAATAGAGAATTACTACTAATACTACCAGCGCTTAGCCGGCTACTATAGTTACTAAAAGCCGTAGTAATCAAGCCTCTAGGGTAGTAGAAGTTGTATTAAACCATACTATTAATATCCTCGTAGCTATTATAAGGCAGTCTACTACTACTAATACTACTAGTAATACCACGGCCATGGTAAAGCTAGAGTTACTTTCTAGCCTAGTAGAGACCGTAGACACGTATCCTTATATAGTTTTGAAGGTATTCTTTCGGTAGTTCGTAAGGAAGTATATAAACGGGCAAGATAGCGAGTACTTTAATAATCTAGTAGAGGAGTTAACGGATATTACGGGGTAACCCTATATATACGAGGATTAAGGTAGTAGATAAAGCTAAGTCAACTAAAGTATAAAGTAGGAGGAGGGATTAGAGTAGCTATATAGTCTCGTAGTCCGCGTACTATCTACCGGTCTCCGCTTTGGCCCGTATATCCTATAAGCCTCGAGCCCTAACCTTCCTAAGGGCGCTAGCCCCTAATATTACCCTCTAACTCTCTCCTCGGTCTCCGGAGCAAAACCGCTAGCGTCCGATTACCGCGCGTACTACCCCAAGGTAAGAAAAATAGGTAGAGGAGTAGTAAGCTAGCCTAACTATAAGATTCTTCGGCTATAGCTACTCTTAAATCGGGGACCAATCTAAACTATACGGGTAGCCCTATTATCTACCTTACTTAGTCTTTACCGTAGCTAGGCGTCCTTAACTTCCTAGTAGTTAGCTAACTAAAGTGCCCGGAGCTAATTAGAGGGTCCCGTCGAGTTAATAATAGGATCTAGTAATAATAGTATCAAATCCACGTATAAATAGTAGTAACCCGGCCGTAGTAGTAAGGTTTACTTAAGCCCGGCTATCCCCCTCCTTTTTCGTACTTTTTTTCTTTAAATATTAATATTAATAAGTTAGTCTACCTAGCTAGATCTATCTTTCGTTACCCGCCCGAAACTAACCGGTTATAGTAACTAAACGTAAGCGCCCGTCGGGCGACCCCCCAGCCCCTATCGATCTCGCTAGAACCGTAAGTTGTCCGTTTATCCTCGGTCTCCGGTCGTTAATACCCGGTCGTAGACGCCCCGCGCTATCTATTACTATACCTATACCTCTATAGGTAGAGATTACCGGGCCCCGGCCCCTAAGGACCGCGTAAGTAGCTTATTTTATTTAATACGGCCTCCGGCTAATATCGCTAGGACGCTATCGGAAAAGGGTCGCGCTCGACTACCGCCTACGCCTACTATACCTACCTCCGGTCATAGTACTATATTATATATATTATTCCGAATTCCGTAGGAACTAACCCGCTAACCGTCCTTCGTAGGCCGGAGCTAGTCGGCCTAGCCTTTATAGCCTAGACCCGCTCGGATAATACCGCCTAGTATATATTTTCCGTTCCCCGGCTAATTTCGCCCGCTAACTATTTATAGCGCCGCTACCTATAAGGACCTCGCTACCGCTATTAAGGCTTAGCGGGCCTTAAAGGCCCTAGACCGTAAGTCCCTCGTTACTAGGTAAGATTTTTTCCGCTACTACCTAGCCTAAGTATCCGCTAACTAATAGAAAAAGCCCGGTCTCCGCTACTCTTAATACTACCTACGAGCGGGCGTTAATAAACCTCTTGCTCTCTAGCGCTTTAGTCCCGGCCGCCCTCGTCCTTGGCCCGCGGCGCTCCAATCCGGGGGTAGAGGAGGAGGTAGATAAGGAGGAGTAGAGGAGGAGATAGAAGTTTTTTTTTTATTCTTAAGTTAGGCCGGAGACCGGTCGCTACTACTTGGGGCCCGGAATAACCCCCCTAGGTAGCGGAATAGGTAGGAGATAGAGTTTTTTTTATACTAATATTGCGTAGGCCTAAGGCCGGTTACTACTACCCGGAGTCCGGAACGACCCCTCTAGGGAGTAGAATTAGGTAGGAGATAGGGAGATTCTCTTTTTTTTTTTGTAATAATATCGCGTGGGCTAGAGGCCGTTTATTTTCGCTCGGGAATCGAGCTGTCCTCGCCGGATAGAAAATAAACTAAAAAAAATAAAAAAATTCTATACTATAGTAAGTAAAAAGAAAAGTAAGCTATGAAATCTAAGAGAGGAAAGACTATATTTCGTAAGATTATCTTTAGGATAGCCGGCGACCGCCTCCTTTAGGTCGGCCGGCGTCCTACTTATCGTGTGGGCTATCGTTAGAGTAAGCGCTGCCGTAGGTTTATTCGAAGACGTCTATAGCCTCTACGTCCTCTATCTCTTCGAGGGGCTCCCACGTAGGGTTATAGAAGCTATACTATTTTACTAGGACCTAGCGTTTTCTAGACTTCGTTCTAGCGTATAGGATTTCCTCTACGGCCTATTCCTCGTACGTCTTAGATAGCACGGGGGCCGGCTGCGAATCGTTAATAATATATCCCGGTAGAGGATCCTCTCGTAACGCTAGTCGTAGGAGGTCCGGGTAAAAGATAGGATAGATACCCTTAGAGATTCCTTCTAATCGAATAGAGAGCGGGCTAATAACCTCGGCGACTATATATTTCGCCTAGCGGGTATCTAGCTTCTTCTTTAGTCTCTTACTACTATAGTTCCGAAGGCTAAGCTAAACCTTATCGCCTACCGCGTATTTTAGGGCGGCCTACCTAGTCTTATTAGCGGCCTCCTCTTACTACTAGTTAGATACGGCTATTAAGGCCTAGTATATATCTATTATATCCTTCAGCTTCTTCACGAAGGCCTCCGCGCGCTATTCCGCTAGTAGCGGGCGATAGTCGGTAGGGTCCTCCTATAGAGTAACCGGAGAAGGGGCGTAGTAACTATAGATAGCGAAGAAGGGCGATATTCCGATCCTAGCGTAGAATCGACCGTTAACCGCTAGTTATACCGCGGGGAGCTACTTCTTCTAGTTAGATTATATAAAGTTAACGTAGTTTCGTAAGTAGGCCTAGAGCTCCTAGTTTATTCGCTCGGGGCCTCCGTCCGTTTGCGCGTAGTAGGCGCTACTAAGTCGGCGCTCTACGCCTAGAAGTATATATAGTCGTTTCTAGAATTTCCTAGTCTAGTTGCTACCCTAGTTACTAGTAATTGCACGGGGGAGGCCGTAGTAGCGTACCTAGTACTCTAGGAATCTTTGGGCGTAGTCCTCCGTATTTATAGTAGATATCGCCTCAAATACTACGGTCTTACTAAGCTAGTCCTTAATAACCTATATATTAGTACAACCCTCGCTATCTAGCTATTTAGTTATAAAGTCTATAGAGATCTCCGTAAAGAATCGGTTAGGGACTAGGAGAGGTTATAGGAGCCTAGCCCTTAAGGCCCGCTATATCTTATTACGTCCGTATAAGTTATAGTTTTTAAGGAAACGCCGTACGTAGGCGGAGAGGAGCGGCTAGTAATAGTCTTAGGCTATACCGGAGATTAAGGCTTCCTAGCTAGGATAGCTAGAGACCGCGGAGTTATAGTACCTCTAGATTAGCGTTATCCGTAGGGCGTCTATCTTAATAGTAGTAGAGTCCGCGCCTTTCCGGTCGGCGTCTAATATAAAAGGGGCGCCGGGTACCTAGAGCTTCCCTCTATATCGAAGTAACCCTTAGCCGTCGATCCGGTAGTTATCTATCTAGACCTTAAGTTTGAGTCCGGTAGGGATTATATAGAGTCCGTCCTATACGGCCTAGAAGACGCTCTAGTACGTAGTATCCTTTACGGCTAGGTTATTCTAGAGTAGGTTTAGCTCTTCCTCCCTAAAGGGGCCTCGGGATCCGTCGAACCTACCGTATTCCGTAGTAAATAGCGCGGCCTACGTCTACTTAGTAAGGCTCTCCGCGGGGAGGAGCTACTTAACCCGGGAATCGTAGTCGGCCTCGACTAGGCCGTCCTAGTCGCGCCGGGATAAGGCGTCAGGAACTACGGCCTCGGCCCCCGGCTAATATACTATAGAGAACTTATATCTTATTAAGATCTCTACCTACCGTACCTAGCGCTTAGATAGCTTCTACTTCTTTATAAAGTATTCTAGGTTTCGGTAATCGGTAAGTACTATAAAGTAGCCCGCGCCCCGAAGCTCGCTATCCTAGTATTAAAGATACTAGACTATAGCTAGAAGCTCCTTATTATAGATATTATAGTTAATCTCGGCGGTATTTAGCTTCTCGCTATAGAAGGCTACGGGACGCCGGACTCCGCCCGTTTTCTAGCTAAGGGCGCCCCCTAATACTAAGCCGCTATAGTCCGCCTCGACGAACGTAGAGAGGGATAGGTCCTACTATCGAAGGACTAGAGTACGTATAAAAACGTCCTTAAGCCTCTAAAATACTTCCTCGGCTTATTTATCCTAGGAGAACGACGCGTTTCGGCCGGTTAGCGCTATTAATAGCGCGGCAATCTTTAAATATTCCGGTACGAAGACTCGGTAATAGTTTATAAAGCCTAGGAATCGTCTAACCTCCCTCTATATCCTAGGGGGCTGCTATATCTAGATAGCCTCTACCTTATCTAGGTCGGCCTCCAACCCTTTTCTATCGGTATATACGATAAAGCCTAGATACTTAATCCTTTTCTTTATAAACTCCGATTTTATAGGATCTAGGTATAGGCCCGCGGCTAAAAGCTTCCGGAGAACGGTTCGAACCTTCCGGAAATAGTCCTTACGGGAACTAGTAGAATAGATTAAAACGTTATCTATATATACGGAGTAGTAATCGTCTAGGTATTCCCGTAATATAGTATTGATATACCGCTAGAAACTAGCCGGGGCCCCGGCTAGACCGAACGGGGTTACTAGCTATTCGAATAGCCTATATCGCGTTCGGAACGCGGTTTTGAACTCGTACCCCTTTACTACGCGTAGCTTCTAGAACGCGGAGACGACGTCGACCTTCGTTAACTAGGTAGCCCCTATTAGGTTTCGTAAGGTCTCCGAAATAAGCGGTAGAGGGTAGCGGTCGGCCTTAGTTACGGCGTTAAGGGCTTAGTAGTTATAGTAGAATCTAAGGCCGCCGGACGCCTTCCGGATAAATAGGACCGGAGACCCGCCGTTCAAAGTCAATAGCCGGATAAACCCTTTTACTAAGAGGTTATTAAGTATCTTACGTAGTACTAGTAGTTCCTCCTTAGATATTCTATATAGTAGGCCCTAGGGTAGTATCTCTAGGGACCCGTCCGCCTTCGTCCGGAGCTCGATCTTATAGTCGACGTTAGGGCGGAAGGGGGCTAGCTTCTCGGCCTCCCAGCTAGAAAATAGCGGGGTAAGGTCGTAGATCTCTAGAGGTAGCTACTTCTTAAGCTACGCTATCGTAGTAGGGGGCTTATCGTCTAAGGCCTTAAGTACGTCTTCTATATTTACTACGGTAATCCGCGTTTTCGTGTCCCGGGAGAAACTAGCTATTATAATATAGGAGGTAGAGTCCGACTATTCTAGGCCGGAGTTCCGTACTATATAGTAGTCTCTAGACTAGGGGTTGGGCCTACTAACCCCTAACTTAGGTAGGTATCCCGGCCGAGGGGCTACTATACCGAAACGGGTAGAACCCGTCTTCTAGGACGCGGCCCCCGTGGTAAGAGGCCGCTTATACTCGCGTATATTAGAGTTAGCGGGATATCCTAGTTAAGGTATAAGTACCGCTAAGGCTACTAACGCTATATCCGTCGCTTCTACCTTAGCCTCTGATCGCTCTAGGGCGGCCTCTATAGTAAAAGGCCGCTTATACTCGCGCGTATTAGAGTTAGCGGGATATCCCGGTTGAGGTATAAGTATAGCTAAGGCTACCGATACTAGGTCCGTCGCTTCTACCTTAGCCTCCGATCGCTCTCGGGCGGCCTCCTTAGTAAAAGGCCGCTTATACTCGTGCGTATTAGAGTTAGCGGGATGTCCTAGTTAATATATAATTAGTATTAATACCGCTAGTTCCGCCGCGGAGTCCGGTTGCCTTAGGGTAGCCCTATATACCCCCGAGTCTAGATAAGTAGATACGGCTATCGTACCGTCTATAGTAGAGGCCGTGGATATTCCCGCGGGCTAACGTTCTTCGTAGCGGTAACGCTCCGTAATATAAGTAGATACGGCTATCGTACCGTCTATAGTAGAGGCTACGGATATTCCCGCGGGCTTACGTTCTTCGTGGCGGTAACGCTCCGCAATCTACTATAGACTACGGCCGTGCTAGAGCCGGCCCTAATCGGGCGCTATTCGGATCATATTATAGGCCTTCTATAGGTTGCCTAGGATCAAGTCGTAGGATAGGTTAGGTACGACGTATACGTATACGTTCTAGCGGAATCCGCCTATATTTATCCGGAACCCGACTACCCCTCTAATCTTAGTATCCGTTATTACCTTCGTAGCGCCGCGTATTCGACGCGAAGCGTCGTCGACTAGACGGAGTCCGAGTCTCCTTATTAGGTTATTACTTATTATAGCGTAGTACTCGTAGCCTTTATCGATTAGGGTAAATATAGGAGAAGTAGCGTTATTATTTAGGTAAACGTCTATAAATATACTCCTCCCGTTTATTCTTACCCGGTATAATTGCTAGCCCTACTTAAGTACTCTCTTAGCTCCCTTATCCTAACTATAATAGGAAGCTATACTTTTCCCGCCTCTTCCGGCTCGGAGTCCTCTAATATAGGAGGGGTATCCGGTACGGAGAGGAGGGCGGACACGTTAACGTATCCGGAGGAGGCCTTTACGGGGTTTAGGGCGGCGCGGTAGACGTAGTTATTCGACTAGTATCCGCTCCTTCCGTACTAGAAGTAGAGTCCTCGCTCCCGTCTCGAGTCGAGCTCCGCTTTAGTAATCTACTTAGCGCGGGTAAGGGCCTTAGAGGAGCTACTAGGGTTAGGCTACCGTCGCGATAAGCTTATAGCGGAGCGCTATCCGCTTATTTAAACCCGGGTAGCAATTATTACGGTATTAACCGGCTCCGTCTAGGGCCTAGTATTAGGGCGAAAGTTAGTTATTCCGCTAGGGCCGGCGTAAGACCTAACCGTACCGGGCTCCGAGGACTTTAGCCTAGAGAGCTATATTCGGTTCTTAGTAGCGAACTAGGAGATATTCTCGTAATTAGCTATAATACGTCCGACCTCCGTATAGAAACCGGCGTACTACGGTATATACTATATAGGGACCGTACTTATAGCGACCTAGTTAGAAAATATCTTCTTTAGATATATAATCTTTATAGCATTATCCTAGTAGGTCCCGTCCGATACGTATAGGAGTTCGTCGAAAACTAGCTAGTATTCGTACTATAGTTAGCCGTCCTAGTATCTTAACCTTATAAGGTTTTCCAAAGCCTTCGTTTTTTCTATAGAGTCCGCGAAGGTAGCCTTAAGTACCGTAAAGAACTCCTCGGGGTCCCGGCTGCCCGAGGCGCCGCCCGCTATCTAGAAGTTACGCAACCTTACGCGCTTATCGTACGGGAGGTAGTCGTTAATATAGTCCTAGTAGTAGGGGGCGGAGAGCGCTAGTTTAAGGCCGGAGCGTACTCGGTAGGAGCTCTATAGCCGAATAAGAAAGTCGTAGAAAGTAGCTACGGTACTATTCTATAAAGGAGGCTTCTATTCCCGAGGACCTATAGTATCCGGTCTATCGTAGACGGGCGCCGCGGTCTCGCGGGAGGCGAACGCTTAAAGGGCGTCGACTAGTTTGCGTAGCTTTTTATCCTAGTTTCTCTAGTTATTAAAAGCTACCTCCGCCGCGTTTAGCTTATTCTCTATAATCCTTTAGGCGGCGACTAGTTATTGGATCGTAGAGGTATATTAGGTAGGGAGTAGCTAGACGGGAGGTCCGCTACCGTCCTATCTTATACCCGTAGAGCTAGGGAGCGAGGGAAAACCCTCGTCGTCCGGGTTGTTTATAGTGGAGGGAGTTACTTCGTAAGTAGAAAATTGAGTTAACTTAATATTACGGGGTAACTCTATATATACGAGGATTAAGGTAGTAGATAAAGCTAAGTCAACTAAAGTATAAAGTAGGAGAAGGGATTAGGGCGACTATATAGTCTCGTAGTCCGCGTACTATCTACCGGTCTCCGCTTTGGCCCGTATATCCTATAAGCCTCAAGCCCCAACCTTTCTAAGGGCGCTAGCCCCTAACAACGGAGGAGGGTTAGGAGTTGGATTAACTTCGTAAGAGAAACTAGTTTGGCTCTATTACTATAGAGAAATAGAAGCGATTAGGCGGTAAACCAGGGTATCTATTTGTAGTAAGGCGACGTATTTTAGAGTTTAAGGGGCTTATATAGGCAGAGAAGATAGCTTAGGCGGGAGGATTAAGAGACTTACGTAAGTAAATATACGTAGTAAACTCGATTATCTCTTAAATTTGAATCCTTTTCTATATATAGCTAGCTATAATTATATACGATCTTACTGCTAGTCTCCCTTACCTAATATTATAGCGGTATATATAATTTCAAGATTATTGAATAGAGGGAGATCTCAGCTTTCGTTAGAAATAAAAAATGTTTATAGGGCCGGTTTAGAAGTATTAATACATACGCTGGCGTTTGACGCCAGCGAGATCACGGCTAGTAGTCGAATATAGCCTCTACTATAGTATAGTATCTCAAGATACTACGATACGCTAAGGCTAGGAATTTCAAAGCCCCTATACCTCTTCAACTATATATACGGCCAAATACTACAACGCTATAATTATAGAATAGAGCGCATGTTTTAAGTTGAATCGAGAGCTCTCGATTAATCTAAAGATTATAATAATCCGATGTTTAGGCGTGGTTATAGATGAGTTTAAAGTTTTATAACTATAAGATATATCAAAAATGGCCGTATACTAGAATCTCGAGATTTCAACGGATTTGAATACCTAAATACCTCAACTACAACTATAATTCAAGCTTAGATTCAGCCGTTATCGTATAACTATAGTACCGGTATAGTTCATGAGTATCCTTATAAGCTACCTCTCTTACTATAACGTGTAGGAACTCCTTAAACCTCGTCCTACCGAATTTATCCTACCTTGATCGATTCCGCTTTATCTACGCCTTTATCGTCGCAAACGTCAGTTCAATCGGATTGAAATCAGGCGAATATAGAGGAAGATACTATAGCTTATAGCTAGCCTCCTTAATCAACGCCCTTACACGGTAATTAATATACTAGGACGTATTATCTATTATAAGAACTAATATCGGCTTACGCCTTACGTAGTTACTATATAGTAGTAGAACCTTTATCTTTAAGAACTCGAGGAATAACTCCAAAGTAAAGCCGCCGTAGATAATCTCCTAATCTATATAGCCCTAGATACTAAGGGCTGGCAGGATTGACTACCTTCTTAACCGTTTTAAACGTCTCTAAACGATATAATTATTGGTTTAACTATGTATAGATCTTAGTAATATAAGTCAATTAACTCGTAGAAAGGGGAGTAAACCAAGGTATTTCTTGTCTATAAAGTATAATAGTTGATTGATTCACTTAGTAACTAGAGTTGCTACGGTTATATATACTAAATACTACTAGCTGGTATACCAGCTGGTAGTTTAAGGTTGGTAGCTATATATAGGTCTTTAACTATATAATAGCTATATACTTCTATAGACTCGGCAATGCAATATATGCTCTCTATATATATTATATTCGTACGTACAACGTGGTTATCTAAATACTAGTAACTCTTCTTTTTATAACAAAGGAAAAGGGGATAATAAGTATATAGGCTAAAGCTATAAAAAAATATACTAAAAACTAAATCTAGAAAAACCGCTTCCTAAATCCTTTCGTACGCCGGAAGACCTTCGGATAAATAAATCTAGATTAAGTATAGTTACCAGCTTAGGTTACCGGTTTCGGAATAGTAGATTAATGCCTCCAAAGTAGCCGCATTTTTCCGAGAGAAGGACTATCTATATGCGAAAATACGTATATACCTAGCTTATATAATATGCGTCGGAGTATAACAACTACGGCTACTAAGTCTACCTTATTATTATTAGTTAAATTAGTACCTATAGTAATATAAATTCTAATCATAGGTTTGGTAAGGATATGAATTAGTTAAAATATTATCCCAATTAAGTAATCCTAGGGCGAATTAAAGCGAATAAAGCCGCTGTGTTTATACCGAGATTAAGGTTAATTAGGTATATATATAGGTCTTTCCTACTCTTTTTCTTCTTTATTCAAACACTTAACTTTGACCTTTCTTTCTAGGACTTTTCAGACCTTCTTCTATCTACTATCTATATATCTACTTCCTTCCTTAGCTGTCTTCTTTCTAGGTAAGAATTCTACTAGCAAATACTATTACTATTGCTAATTATATTAGAATATCTAAGATACCAAACAAGTATCAGCGGGCGCAAGCTAAGCAAGAGAGAAGAATAGTCCGTGATTCTAATAAAGAATCGTCTCTAGGAGTACTAGTAAGTCTAGCTAGTCCTATTCCTATAACTCCTTCTTCTTCCTCCCGGCTTCCTGGTCGCAAAATAGGTCCT
>QWZN01000134.1:0-104873 GCA_003693225.1 Venturia aucupariae | reverse complement strand
CCTAGTCTCCTTATATTATTATCTTTTACTAGTTTACCTTTTATTACTACCAGCCAAGCTAGTACTATACCTATAGTAGTATACTATAATCTACCCCATTCCTATAGAGTAGAACCAACATTTATAGATACCGTAGCCTCTAGTATAGGACTAGTTTAGTATATATATAAAGGTATCGTCGGCTATTTTAAAGTAGAGATCTATAGATAGTAGAGAGAGAGGGCCGTTATTATCGTTAATATTATCTTCTATATCCTTATTATTAGTATTAGTATTAGATTCATTGTCTTCTACTATATATATAAGGTAGTTTTGAATTTTCATAATAGCTTCTTATTCGAGAGGATAAAGTTTAGCCTTTTTATTATCTTTAGGCTCAATACTATACAACTCCTATAGTAAATTACGCCTTAGCCTTAATATTAATAAGGTTTTTAAGAATACTAGAGTAGTAGAACCTACTCTTAACGTTAAAAGGCCTTTATTAGAGCTAGAATCTAATAAGATAATAAATAAGGTTAATAGTATTATAATAAAGATAATAGTAGTAAAGAGAATTACTTATAAAAAGAAGGCGGAAGAGATAGTAATAGTAGTAGTAGTAGAGTAGATTACTCTTAAGATTATAATAGCTTAATTAGCCTAAGTCTCTAGTATAGATTACGGATTTATACGTATAATCTTGGGTCTATATACTCCGGGTATAATAGTAGCCCGAGTATTAGTAGACTATAAATCCCTAGCTATATCTACTTTAACTTCTTTTTCTTAAATACCTTCTTATCTTCCCTACCTTTCTTACTAAAATTTAGTAAGAGAGGTAGGAAATCTAAGTTTATATATATATAGCTAATATAATATTGGGTAAGCCTAGTCCTCTTAAAATAAGTAGGTCTTATATACTAAATTTTTACTATTACTCCCTACTACTCTACGTTTACGGTCGTATACTAAATAGGGGGTTTGACCCCCTCCTTATTAGTAGATAACTCTATTTTACTTAATCCTATTATATATAGCTTAATTCTATTCCTTTATAGTTATAATACGGTCGTATACAATTTAGGCGGTTTGACTACCTAGATTATAGTAGAACTCTCTAATACTCTATTTGTATATAGATTAAGCGAAATAGCTATAATATAATATAGTTGTATACGATTTAGATAGTTTAACCGCCTAGATTATAGTAGAACTCTCTAATACCCTATTTGTATATAAATTGAGCTAAATAGCTATAATATAATATAGTCGTATACAATTTAGGCGGTCTAACCGCCTAGATTATAGTAGGGTCTACTAATACCTTATCTATATATAGATTGAGCCAAATAGCTATATTTATATATAGATTTACTACTATAGTATTAGACTTTGAGGGTATAGATTAGAGTTAGAGTTAGAGTTAGAGTTAGGGTTATAGTTAGGGTTAGGGTTAGGGTTAGAGTTACAACTTGGGTATCTATAAAATAGGGGATCCCCCTCTAGATTCTAGGCGGGGGTAGAAATAAGATAAGTTAGGGGTAGAATTAAAAAGATTAGAGGTAGATTTAGTATCTATCTAAAAATAATATTCTTTTTTTATTTTATTTTTTTATCTATCTTTTTCTCCTACCTTCTTTACCTATATAAACTTATTTTACCTTTATAACTTAAGAACTAAGGGTTAAGTAGTATAGAGAAGAAAGAAAAAAAAGAAATAGACTACTACTTTATAACTAAAAACTAAAGGTACTTAGACTCTCTAGAAGTTTTCTACTTTCTACGCCTCTAATTAGTTTAAATAAGTTAAAAGTAGATAAAAGCTCAATCTACTATAGCTATATAGCTCTAACAAAACTTAAATAAGATAAAAGTTGAAAAAAAGACGAGATGAAAGCGACGAAAACAAACCCAGAGAGTCTGATTTATAAGATAAATTAAATACAAGCCGACGTCGAGACTACATCTTGTGATTCGGCCCGTAATGCACCAACCGTGATCGGCCTGCATGATCTCCATGCAGAATGCGGAGAAGTCAGTGAGAGCCGGGAATCCGAAAATACCCTGCAGATTCCCGAGGCAACAAGGCCAGTCTCATCTTCTCCAATTAGCTATCAAATGGTAGGAATCAGTGCGCTAGGTATCTTCTCAATCAAATTAAGCAGTTCGCCTGCTTCGTTTCACTCTATGAACACATATCATCTCATGCGCCAAATCAGTCGTCCCAGGACGCCGTGACATACAAGAACGCTCTCATAACCACCCAAATAACATCCCCAGAGAAAAACAAGCAAATTTATGGTCACGACGCAGGATTTCCCCTCTGAAGGTTATTTAACTTGGTGCAGTATGGCATTCTCATGGTCCTCGCCTTCTCCATAGCAGCATTATCTTGGAAAAACCAGCCCTGCGCATCCTGCATCATTTGCGACCTCGTTTGCTGTTCGATACTACATCTCGAATCGAGATGATGCATGTATCTAGTCTCTGCCGTTCGGTCTAGAACTTGCCATTGTTTCTTCGAGTAATCGGCGACTTCTGTTGGATTGACGTAGTAAGGTACTCTGAGGTTATAAGAGACATGCTTTTGGGTATGCGGTGGTACGGGAGATTCGAAGCGCATATTTGGTCCCGAGGGCGTTGATCCAGATAATAGCGATGATAGAAGGGGGAAGATGAAGAGAAGTATCAGAGGTAGGAGGGACGTGAATATCGAGCTAGCGGTTTGCGGTGGTTCATTTCCCGTTGCTGGCCGTCTTCGCGGTCTGCCGCCGCCAAACTGGTTTACTCGTATGCCGGGTCCTCCCCCTAGGTTGAAGACAAAGCCTGGTCCTGTGTCGAACCCTGTCCTATATGTTAGCCCGTTCATAGATCGTCTGTAAGTATCCATAACATACCACCAAAACCACCTCCTCCTCCAAAGCCACCGCCAAAGAATTGCCTGAACAACTCTTCCGGTGATATCTCCTCTTCAAACATAGGTCCCCTTGCACCAGGTGACCTAAATCCACCACCACTAAAAGGCGAGGCTCCTTGCGAAGCAGAAGCACTCTGAAATCTCGAATCCGGATCCTGACCAAACTTATCAAACTTCTGTTTCTTATCTGGATCACTCAGGACTTGGAATGCCCTCGATACCACTGTCACAAATATCATTAGCACTCCACCCCAATCCCTTTCAAGATGCCAATCCCCATCTCCAAGCCCAACTTCTCCCTCCCGAAATATAAGAAAACCACTCACTTTTGAAAGCCTCGTCCGCCCCGTCATACCCATTTTTATCCGGGTGCGTTAAAAGACTCAATTTCCTATAAGCCTTCTTGATCTCCCCATCCGTACACGTCGTCTTGACCGACTCCAGTCCCAGGATATCATAGAACGCTGTGGCGCCACATCTCTTTACTCTTAATACTGCGGCTTTCTGTTCGGTGGTGTATGCTCGGCCCGCGCTGCCGTCGTGATGTGCGCGATGGGATGCGTTGCCGTTTGGTTGCTTTGCGTCGCTGCCGCTGGCTTTGGCGGACATCGCCCCTGGATGGCTGGAGTGAAGGTGCGAATTCGAGGGTTTGGGGGATAGGACGAGGAGAGATGTGTAGGTCCGAGGGGTATTGGGAGTGGTGTGTTTTTATTGTTGTTGTATGTCTCAATATACTTCTTTTGCTTGGTAGGGTTGTTGCAAAGGCCAGATTCAGAATACTACTCGCTTGTACCTGCCTCAATCGTTTTGGGGGGAGGACAAGCAATGACGGAATAAACTGTACCAACAACATTCAATACTCCCGACTTCCTTCGATTCTCCACGAAAAACACTCAGGATGGCGGAAACGGAAGATGCTAAAGACAGTGCCGTGCACAAGATTCGGAATTGGGGAGGTGAGTACAGTTCTATTACTACCATCGAGCTTGTATGCTGGACCTTGGAATAGTTGATGTGTTTCGTGCTCCTCATAATGCCTCATTACCTCTCCTGTATTTCTTTACTTGAAGACGGTTCAGCTAATTCTCATCCTCGCAGAATCCTCTTTCCCACCAACCCTCCTCGCAACCCTCGTTACAGCGCAACACTTAAAGCCGTTCCAAGCTCTGCCTATGCTATTTCCTCCCGTACTACTACTCTCCTCATATCTGAATATAAATGGCTTCAAGACGGATGCTGCGGGGATCAGTGCTGCATGGAGTGGATTATATCTTTTGCTTGCCATGAGGCGGAAACAGGTGAGCTATTACGATTTCTATTACTTTGGGTTAACAAGAGTGGTAAATCCCTGATCGGATGGAAGGCAGTCTTGAAATCGGGATCAAGTCACGAGTTTTCAATTGGAAACTGGAAAGAAGAGGGTCGCCAGAATCGAGCTAATACACTCACAGGGCATACGGAGCAAATTTGGAGTTCGAGGGGTGACGAGAGGAGCTACACTTGGTCTCTGTGTGGCAAATATGGTTGGTGGTGGTTTGGCATATACCTTTGGGAAGAGAGAAGATGAAGAAGAGTAGACAGAAACTGCACGGCTGGCAATAATATATAATCATGTATGATCATGGCATGAGACCATACGGGAGGCACTTTTGGCGCGTTGGAAAAGTACGTAAGCATAGGGAAAAGCTGTATAGTAAGGGACGATGAATGGAGATATCTCACATCCTCACGAGTACATTTGCAAGCTATCGAGCAAAGATCCAAGAATTGACTGAATAGTCAGGGTAAAATCATCTACTAGTACCCAGTCTCGACATTTATCTTGTCGTTGAACTTATATAGAAAATACTGTACAACAGCATACAAGTCATAATATCTAATTATCCCCTTACCCTTACAGGCTCGTACAACTATCTCAACCTCGAGATCGGGATCAAACAGCATTCAACTACAACTCAATATCGATAACGTCCCGGCAGTGCAAATTCGAAAATAATCACCAGAATTTTGTCAACTTCAATGTTTGAGAAAGAAATGGTAAAAACTCTGTTCACGAATGGGGGGCGGGAAGGTAGTCTGGTCAATAACGAGTAGGCAGGATTATGCATCTGAGGCTTCATCCTCAAGGCTAGAGAGCCACGACCGCGTGGAGACTACCTAGGTAGACTTAGCTCGTGGATATTAGAAGTTAAAGCTCTCATCGCATCCTCGTCATCTCCATGACACGTTCCCTTACTTCAGTATCCAGAATCGTCCCATGCAGCGATTGGTTCACCCGACATGATATACGCAAAGTCATCAAACACATCTCACAGTAGAACCAAGTTCAATTTAATGATTCATATGTTTCCCACAAATTGACGCAAAGTCCTCATGAATCTCACGCTCTTTTTATCGAGGGAGACCTCAGAGCCTGTAACACGAGTGGGATAGCAGATCCATTTGAAAAGACGCTTGTTTGTTTTCTCTGGGCGTACTTTTTGAACTCGTGATTATGTGACTGAAATCGCCGAGTCTTCGAAAGCGCCTGGGGACTATGGAGGGTGTGATGGGGAGTTGAAGGAGCTTGGGAGTGATGTTAGTAGAGGGAGTTTATGATTCTTGTGAGGAGATGTTTGATGCCGGTGTACATGATGCGATGCGATGCGCAGAATTTGTTTGCGAGGTTGAATGAGCACGACGATGACCGCTGCGGAGCTTTCGCGGGTAAAAGAGCGCTTGAAAAGTTTCTTGAGACGGTCCCTATTGTCCATTTTCGGTGGAGAAATACTGCTCCGTGAAATGTTAGAAATGTTGTTGTGCGGAGTGATTCTTGAGATGAGGAAGATTTTTTCCAATAATATGGATTTCATTAAGTGGTTTTCGCTTTACCCCTATTTTGTCCACGGCTGAACCCGCCTGCGAACAGAGTTCAAAGAGACCACCAAGGGACACTTGTTACCATGTTTTCCTGAGCAAGTAACACCAAGTATAACGGACAGATATGTCGTCGCTTCAAAAGTAAGAATATCACAAAACAATCATGGACGACGACTTTGGGTTCCTGGACTTTGTTCCCAATCTGACAGTTTCCAGCGTCTTTCAGATCCTCTTGTTCGCAGGCCCTTGGCTTCTCCCTCGAGGACTTGCTTTCTACCGCTCTATTAAATCAGCAAACCAGGGGCCAAACTCGACTGTTCGCCCTCCTCCTCCTCACGTCCAGCGATGTCTCAATATCCTCTTCGGCGGTGTCCTAGTATGCCTCGTCCTAACCCTCCCATACTTCTCTCCCTCGAATATATTTAAAGAAACCGGATCTCGACTCGGCCTCCCTACGAAACTCCTACAATCACGACTGCTTGCGCTGCGAGAAGGCAATCTCCAACCTCTGGAGCAATTGTTCTTGGAAAAGTTGGAGCAGGCACCTGACAAATGGAATGCGCCAAAGGATCTCGCTTTGCTATACGCTGCCTACGGACCTGATGTGGTGCTACAATGCCCTTTCTGCAGCGTTGAGCAACCCAATTCCTATCTGTATTATGCATTGCCAGCAATCATGGGCTGGCACATGATTCATATCTATTTGCTCGGAGCAATCACATCTACATTCATTTCTGGAAATGAGGGAGCAAGATGGAGAACGTACGCCACGATAGCAGGCGTCGCTCTCGCGGCAGGAGAATTTTACATGACATACACCTACAACTGGGAGGCCAATGGGACGAAGAGAGCGCTGGGAGAAGTAGACTGGTTCTACTGGAAGATGCGTATGTGGCGTCAGCTTGCATTTGCTACCACGGATACACTTTTGGGCTGGTTCCTATGGCTGACGTCTACAAATCGATGGCTTGTAAAACCTGCTTCGATCACTGAGCAATTGAACGAGGCAGCACAAACTTTGGCGGAATCATATACACAAATCAACATTGTGAGCAGTATGCGGAATGCGATTGTTAGGGATAATGAGCTGCGAGCCACACAGGAAGAGTACTGGTTAGCCAATGCACAGGAGACAAGGAATATGGAGAGCGAACGTGAGGTGATCGACGCGAGGAACATTGCAATGAGTCGAATGGACATTACCACATTGAAGAGAACATATGATAATGTGTTAGAGCGATTGCTTGCTGGGTTATAGAATGCTTTTTGGTTTGGATACTGTTAGACAGCCGCCTGGGGAAGCGAATTGCTCGTGGCTTGTATGTGTTTTGTAGATTCTGAAGCCGAGGAAGACGACCTCTTACATTTATCGATGAAAGTGGACATGACCAAAGTACCTGACCTTGAGTGTGGCTCAAAAGGACCGAAGTCCATCGATGTGCGGCTATTTGCGGCTCCTGCAACGACGTTCAACCTTTCCACCTGAATTTTCCCCTTGCAGAATCAAACATCGCCAATTGAAATCTCTGCGCCCTTCGACCAAGACAGATTCTTGCAGTGCACATACCCGCACCCGCAATTGATAAGGTCGCTTGTCATTACGTCGTTGTCCTGAAGGGTTTGCTGTGCACAATCTCGACTGTCGAGCTTTGATTCCGACATGGAGTTCGGCACGGAAAAGGCTGTACGCGTGATGGAGTCATAACCCAGTGTTTTACGTATGGTACTATGGGACCTGATGGTATTTAAGGTACAGCTAGAGCCCGTTGGTTTTGTACCCGTACTTGACTCATCGGCGCCTCCTTGACTTTGCTTTCCACTTTGAATCCCCAGACTCTTATCATCACATCGACTGTTTGAAGGATACACACATATCCTAGGCTATCATTCTGATCACTTGCTACCGCAATGGCACCTTCGGCAGTTACAATTCCCATCGAAAAGACTGGCCATGCTCTTACGGATAATGGAGTCCTCCACACCATCCAACAAACTGCACCATCATCTCTCGGAAAATCAAATGGCAGTCCCCAGATCGCAGAATTGAACGCATCTCTATGTGAATTTACACCGACTACATCGCCGAAGACCGTCCCGCTGCCCGACTCCGCCGAACAGGCCAGCCATAAAGTATGCACCGATTACATGCTCACCGTCGACTGGAACACTGAAACCGGCTGGCAAACACCTCAAATCAAGCAGTACGGCCCAATCGCGCTCATGCCAACTGCCTCATGCCTACACTACGCGACTGAATGCTTCGAAGGCATGAAATTGTACCGCGGTTACGATGGCAAACTCCGACTATTCCGTCCCGATTGCAACGCCGCTCGAATGGTCAAATCATCGACCCGCATCGCTCTACCGGCTTTCGATCCAGAAGAGTTGATTAAGTTGATTGTCAAGTTGTGCCAGAAAGATGGAGAAAAGTGGCTCCCAAAGGAGAGGCCGGGGCAGTTTCTGTATCTGAGACCGACAATGATTGCCAATGATGCTTTTCTTGGTGTTCAGAAGCCGACGGAGGCGATACTTTATGTCATCATGGCCTGCTTTCCAAGTATGGATGCTAATGAGGGTGGTATGAAGTTGTTGGCTTCCAAGGATAACACTGTTCGAGCTTGGCCTGGAGGACATGGGTTTGCTAAGGTTGGTGCTAATTATGGTCCAACGTGAGTCATTCCCCATTTTTCTGCTTCAACTTCTGCTAACCGTATCCCATAGTCTTGTTGCTCAACATGAAGCCCGCTCTCTTGGTTACCACCAAGTCCTCTGGCTTTTCGGTCCCGACGGCCAAGTAACAGAATCAGGCGCCTCAAATTTCTTCGTTCTCTGGAAAACCGCAGCTGGTAAACTCGAATTAGTCACTGCTCCCTTGATTGACCAAACCATCCTCGATGGTGTCACAAGACGATCTGTTCTCGCCCTTGCACGTGAGCATCTCACCGACTTCGAAATCGTCGAGCGCAAATTCAACATTGGCGAAGTGGTGGACGCTTGCAATGAGGGACGTATTATCGAAGCTTTTGCATGTGGCACTGCATACTTTGTTGCTGGTGTGTCGGAGATCAAATACAAGGATACTACGTTGAAGATCCCGATCGTTGATGAGAAGGAAGGTTTGGGGAAGAACGCTGCTCAGCTTAAAAGTTTGTTGAAGGGGATTATGTATGGTACCAATGGCATGGAAAACCACGAGTGGGGTTACGTTGTCGAGGAGGACTTGAACTAGAAATCGTGATGCGGTATATGTGAAGAGGAGGACGTGCTTGAGTGGAAAAGTCTCATCATCTGCTTTAATTCTTGTGGTCGGTTATGGACTTCCTTTGAGAGGGTCTGGTCTTAGCGTTCAGCGTTTGCATGGTTCGCTTCTATGATCGATGGAAAAAGAATAAGAGTTAAAGAAAATACGAGGCCTCCGAATCATCGGCAGATACATGCAGATTTGCGTTGGTTATTTACTGTCTGACAACCTGGCAGATGCCTTGCGAAACTATACCTCACCTCATTCGCAGGCTGAGATGTTGTGAAAACAGCCTTCTGTTACCTCCCTTAATCTTTCAAGTGGACATGATTGGGACCTTTGGAAAATTCGTGTCTTTTGATTGGTGATGAGGAGGTAGCGATTGATAGTCACGTCTGTTGTCTGATAATTTCTCGTGAGCTATTGCTGGGGTGCACCCGACACAATAGGGGTGGTAGTTCCAACTACGCTAGGAACCACATCTTCCTCGAGCTCGAGGATTCTTCCCTCGTCCATATCTACCATTGGACCACCCTTCCTCTTATGCCCCCAGCAAGCCTACGAGCCGATTGATTCATCTATTGCGACCCTCTAATTATACCCAACAGGACAGCCTCCGCATCTGACCTCGACGACCTCCTCTAATTGGGACTTCGACAGTCACCCATTTCGGGCTTATGTGTAATGCGATCTCGATCGTACACATGCTTCTTCCAACATTACTTAACTACATACTGCTTCAGGGCTCCAGCAAAGACAATAGCTGGGCCAAGGAAACCCAATGACTGAGGTCGTCGTGCACGTGGCTTGATATAGCTTGAGCAAGGTATACTTGATATTTATTCTGACCGCTACCGATGTCCTGACAGTACAACATCAGTTATCGCTTTTCTGTGCTTGCACACATTTAGCTGGACGCATCTAGATTCAAGAAGGTCTGCAAGTGGCTTGCTTACAAGGCCGGTGGTTCGGTATCCTGTAGTCAACGCCATGCTCGGAAAACATAACTTGGCTCTTGGCACTGGAGACGACTTGGTATACTCTCTTCCAGTAAATGTTACCCCGACTAGGACCTTGCCAGAATTTTTTTGGACTATTCTCTTTTCCGCAGGAAGCAGCCAAGGTTGTCGAACATACAGCAAAAGGTTCGATACATGTATGGCATTTTTGAGTCAAGGCTTACAAGACAATCCATCACACAGCACCGCCCAAAGGTCCGTCTGGCTCGAAAAGGTTTACATGTCTCATGATACGAGTTTCTCAACAGAAGGCACATAGGGGGTCAGGTATCTGCTCAAGAGGAATCGAGGATCCGAATAGAGCGCGAGGTGCGTATGAAGCTATTGAGGCTGGAACTGCCTCGAAGTTGTGCGCAGTGAATTTCCTTGGTAAACTGACTCCAGCTCTGTATATTCAATTCTGGACAAAACACTTCGACCACCCAAACTTTGGCATATACGAATCAAGTTCAATGTGTGGCACTTTTGGTTTGTAGACTTCTCCCTACGCCATCTTTTATTTAGTATGAAATTATGACCGGGACGACCAGGAACAAATGTCTTGCATGTCTAGATCAAAAAGCGACTGCTCCAATATCATGGACGGCTATGATTTAAGGCTACATACATAATGAACATGCACAAGGCTTTCACTCAACAGAGCACAATAATGGGGTGGGCTTCAGAAGTCCGTCCAGTACTTTTGAACATGCTCATCTTGCATTTCACGGTGTACGTGGAATGAACAGCCTCCAATACTGCCAACTATAAAAGATGCACTTAAGTCTGCCGAGTCGCTTCCAACACCGCTTTGCAACATCTACACCAGCCAGGTACGATTGGCAAGACTTTTTACAGGCGGCTGTCACTTACATCTAGCTTCTCATAACCTATCAACCCATCATGATGTTTGACGACGCTTCTTTCAGGCTCTCTGCATACATTGCGTCGCATCTACACCAAAATTTTCTCCAAAAAGCTGGAAAGCATATTCATCTTCTTGTCTTAGATGACAGCCATCACCTGGTTAGAACTACTTGCAATTACAACAAGCGAGTGTGCTTGCTTTCACAACAGTTGTCTCCACTTTGGTTGACAATTCATGGGGTCAAATTTCCCAGTTGGCTCGAAGTGTGTTGCAAAGCTAAATTGGTGTCCACTTGGCAGAGTGCTTTTTCATCCCTCAGCCTAGGATCTAACAATCAGTATTGCCTATAAATCGGGCAAGATGCTATGAACTTCGAGCATCATCTGCGCAGTTTCCACTGAACGATAACCTCCTCCTTCTTCATTCAATTTACAACAAGAAAGTCAAGCTTGATACCATGGCTGTATTCAAGGTCCTCATGATGCTCGGATGCATGGCGTTCTTCATGGTTGTCCAAGCCATGCCCCAGGGTACTGCCGTCGTCAACACGGATAAAACGTCTCCCAATCCAAGCGACCCACTTCCTCCCCGATTCAAAGGAATGGCAACCGGTCTCAAATCATCCGACATCGACTTCGCCGCCATCTACGATCCAACTCTGTTCAGTCAAGGCTCCGGGAACCCAACCAAAAACACCACTGACACCAAGAAAGGAGCGACAACCCTCTCGAAACGCGACGCGTGCTACAACAACCAAGCCTATCTATGGGCTTACGATCTCTGGACATTACAATGGCAACTACAAACCTATGATCCATGGTCCACAGTACATGTCAACCCAGCAGACTCAGCCTGGTTCCATTACGGTACCGCCACCCTCGTAATCTACAACGAGTACTGGTTCCAAGGGACGGATATCTCGAGGTGGGAAACTGGGTGGGTCCTTGGATATATAGGAGGTATGTGCTGCAGCGGCAAATCGGTATGGTACGTTATCCCTTTCCCTTCTTGATTGCTGTTTGTTGCAATGTTGAATGTATCGCTTTGTGCGGATAGCAATGGTGGGGAGGGATACTGTCATGGGACAAATGGCTTGACGTTGAAAGCGTCAGCTTTGCATCATTGATGAAGGCTAAAGTGGTAGTATAACACGTTGGTCTTGTGGTAGGAAAGCTTATAATTTTGTAGTCTCTGGCAAGGACTCCCGTTGTTAATCCTGTTCGTTCGGGGTAGTATAAACAAGTTGGTCTCGTGGTAGGAAGGGTTATAATTTTGCAGTCTCTTCCAAGGACTCCCGTTGACATTCCGGTCTGTTTAGGGTAAATACAGGACCTATAAGTTCATGAATAGAGCTTACCCGGCTGCTGAAATTGCTTTGTCTATATTCGATGTATATTTTATTATTTTTTCAATAGTTGGTAATTCTATAGTAGTCGACGTAATACGCTAAAAACAAGCGTCCCTTCTAAAATCCAAATTGTATATATCTATACCAATAGTAACATCTCCCACGTTGTAGATATACTAGACTATCTCGACTGTCTCGACCTAAAAGTACGCAGTCGACCATTCCAGCCTAGTACATCTCAGCACGGCCAAAAAAGCGGTCATGGCGTAGAGAATTTTCCCCCCAACAACAATACCAACCAACCCATCTTTTGACAAAAAGAATAAAGACAAAAAACATACAACAGCGGGGATTCGCTGGTGGTCACCCACCCAACTACTAATCCGCCGATGTCAAGCTTATCTGTGAATGAGCGGACGGGGATTCGAGTTCTCTTGATTCTGTGGCCGTATGTACCTGATGTCCCATTTTGTCACTTTCTATACCTCCTCAACTCTATGCAGTGAAGTATCAAGAGTCTATAGCGTCGATAAAGTTGTAACTTCGATTGTTCGCTACTTAACTACTATAATCTTTGACGGAGATCGAGTATTCTTGGTTCTATAGTTATACGTACTAGATACTAGATCTAGGTAGTATATATTAGCTTAAGAGCCGAGCTTCGTACTACCTCACTTATAAATTTCTAAGCGTCGCTATTAGATACTCCGTATACGATTCTACGCCCTTACCTTAGGGAGTATCCGTTTTCCAATTAAGAGTAGCTAACCTATATATAATAGGTTATAATACTAAGGTCTTCTTCGTATACTTATTAAACCAAAGGAAGGTATTGCGATTGCCTAATTTTAGACGACAATTAATTGTTCCTATTGTAGACTATATACTATTTTTCTTTTATACCTACTATACTCTAGTCGGTTTCAAATCCCTAGATACTAGAATCTTATAAAGATATATAGAGAAAGTCGTCCTTAGCGTTAAATACTTGACTAGATCGGAAAAAAAACCAGGATCATTCTATCCCCCCAATCCCCCAAAGCCTACAATCAAACCTTCTTCCACCCCTAATTAGAACTATCGTAATCTACTCCAAAAATCAGCAAATCCCTCAACTACAACACCGAAAAAACGAACATAGTAGAGATATAAGAAAAAAAGAGGGGTTAAGAAAAAAAAACACTATAATGATCCCCCTCCCAAACAGTCCTACAAACCGTCTCGAAAACCTCCCCCGTCTTCGTCACCGGCTTAAACTCCGTAACCGTACTCAAAAACGGCATCGTCTTCGTCTCAAGAAATTCCTTTGTTTTCTTCTCCTCGTACGGATACGTCTTTGTTTCCAAAACCGTCTTCACCTCGGTCTTGTACTTCGTTGCCACGTCGGTTTTGTACTTTGTTTCCACGTCGGTTTTGTATTTCGTTTCGATGTCGGTCTTATAGGTTGTGAGGGTTTTGTAGACTTTGTCGGTGTAGGTTGAGTAGTCGTATTTTGTCTTTGTTTTGCAGATTGATTTTTCGTAGTCGTGGTCTTTTTGCCAGTCGCCGGGCATGGCGAGGGCGGTTCTGTGATTGGGTGTTTAGTAATTTGGGAAAGATTTGCGAATGGATAATGGAAGGAGTGTTGCGTGTGCAAAGAGTGAGAAAGTATAGGAAATGACTTACGCTGAAAGCAAGAAAGTGACGAGAGCCTGGGAGAAAAGCATAATGATGATAATTGATGCTGAGATACTGTAATAAGTGTTGAAAAGAAAAGTGCTAAAGCTGATGAATTCTAGATTCTCCGGACTCGACTCCAGTCTTTATACTCTGCCTTCGCTGCTTAGCCATCTCGATAGTCCGCCGTCACGGCTTGTCCAAATGTCTCTCTACCTCATCCATTCCCCGCACCTGAGCTGTTCTGCGGCATCGCGATGGTCAATCCATCCGCATACGGTCAGCTCTGTAGACAATTCTGTATACCAAGACTGATACCAAGAGATCCTACGGCAAGTGTGGTCTTAGGTCTTAGGCTGAGTCGGAAGGCGTACGGAAAGGTCCCAGACATTTGGGTCAACCACATACCAAGGAAAGAGAGAATAAGTGCTGTGCAGCTCCCTACAGCAGACAGCAAGAACATTTTAGTTCCTTTACTTCCCCACCGCTACCACTATCCACCTCCTCTATCTACCCAGAATACAAGCATCACACCCACTTACGGCAGGAGAACGATAGGTCTGGTTAGATTACCGGGTCAGGAATAGGACTCAGTAGCAGACAGCCAAGAAATCTGAGCAGTCGCCAAGGTCGAATTCACAGTAAATGGGTCCGAAAAGAACTATCGAGTTTCTGCATGATGGCATATTCGAAATGTCGGTTATTCTAAAGAAAGCTTAAAAATCTGGGCGAGGTGGTGGTGTGCACGGATAAAAAGGCTGCCGGCCGGGGTTACGAGGCTGAGTCTGGATATCATTTTTGTTTGACGTTGGCCGTTATCTGTGGTGGTGAGGGTGCGTGAACTGGATGATAAGTATATTAAGGATCTTCTTTCTGATGCTTCCAAGCTCTTCAATCCAATTGTAATAAGCTATTGTCCATTGAAACAATCTTCGTGATCTCGCTGCTGAAGGCATAGCGTGACATCTTGGTCTGTCGTAGGCTCACTCGTATACTTCTTCTTGGTACACTTGAAAGCACGGCGGTCTACCGTTCTCTCCCCGCTGGCTTTGTATGAATCTGGCAAAGCCGTCGACAAGCAATTACCAACACAAGAAACAGCGTAGAGCTGAATTTCTTCGCGCCATGATTGGTCCATACCTCGTTGGTTTTAGCTCCCGTTGCCCCATTGCGGGGAATGCCAGTTTCCCGTGCGTGCAGGTTCGGTAAGTTGGAGATCAGCCTTGCAAACTGTGACACATAGTCTCCAAAGCCATCCAGGTTTTGAGACTTGCTTACAGAAACAGAGATCGCTTATTTGGAGAGGTCATTCGATACTTTCCATAAGTTCTGATATGAGAAGAACAAAGCTGGACGGCACTCCGCATCGTAAGGGTATGCAGTCCGATCGTTGTGTTGTAGTCAATACTGTCAGTGCAACGAAGGAAATGGATGGATTGTGGTTTCATTGCTAATGTCGGCCGCGATCCTTCCATCATGCAAGTCAATGACCAAACTCAGGGTTTCTCAGAAATTTTTGGTCTCTTGGTCGACTTTGACCTGCAGAAACATCAGCATTAGCTGCATACACAGTTCTATATTTGAATGAGGCAAAATTCTCACCACAGCCTATCATGCTTTCTCCCGCGCTCACGATGCTGGACTACTTCGTCGCTGCACAATATTGGCTCTGTTGTCATATCGTCAGCATTTACAATACGTCAAGTGTCCACTAAAAACAGACGAGGGGTATCATGGACCGCTCGGAGGGTGCATTGGTCCATTGGGGAAGCCCTGCCTTCCATCCGAAAATGGCAATAAAGGTGACTGTGGCGGAACGTGTGGCAAGACCATTCGACTCTCCGCGAGAGCCATACGGAGGTATCAATTGAACCTTAGTGGAAAGAGAATCTGACCCTCTCGAAAAAGCCATAGTCATAACTGCCAGTGGAATATTGCGAGTCGCCTCAGTATCTCTATTATCTTTTCAGGTCGACCAAATAGCGCCTAATTATTTAACCAATCCAAAAATTCGGGCGTGAAGTAACTGATCACAATGGTTGCACCCGCTCTTAATATGCCCTCCGTGGACTCAAAGGCCATGGCCTTGAGATCAAAAACGCCAGCGCTCGCAGCTGCATGAATCATCGCAAACTCGCCCGACACCTGATACGCTGCCACAGGCAAGTCTTTGCCTAATTCTTTCGCATCCGAAATGATGTCGAGATATTGACTCGCGGGCTTGACCATGATTATGTCTGCGCCCTCGTTGATGTCTCGGATAATGGCACGCCTTGCCAATCCGCGACCTCCAGGTGGTAGCTGGTAGCATTTTCTGTCACCGAAACTAGGAACTGATCCTGCGGCGTCACGGAAGGGACCGTATAGACATCCCGAGAATTTGGCCGCGTAACTCATCAAAACAATCTGGTGCGCAATGCCAGCTTCGATCAGCTTGAGCTTGATAGCTCGAATCCGGCCGTCGTTCATATCTGACGGTGCTACGCAGTGTGCCCCTGCCTCAGCGTATGCCATCGCAACATCCGAGATGCGCTCCACGGACAGTTGATTGTTCAGGCTCCCATCTTCGCGCAGAATTCCACAATGGCCGTGGCTTGTGTACTCGCAAAGACAGACATCTGCTACGATGAATAAATCACGAAAGTGTCTTCGAAGAAGCTTTATACTCTGCATGACGGGTCCTTTGGGGTCGTCCGCCGCTGTTCCAAGAGCATCTTTTGTACCTGCTGCCATCGGGACGCCGAACACAACGACAGACTTCAGTCCTTTTCGCACAAGCGGTTCTAAGAACGGTATCAAGCGGTTGATGCCTCGGCGGTGTTGGTTCGGTAGGGAGGGAATTAGGGTTTCTTCGTCAGGTTGGTCGGAAATGAAGATTGGGTATATAAGCATAGACTGTGAGTGTTATTAGATGGCCAATCGAGTCTCAAGTACACCGACCTATGCATACCTTGGTCAGCTGTCTTTCTGCTTGCCACGCTCGAGCAAGTGGGTGACTATATCCGCCGTGAAGTTGACTTGAAATGTCGCCCGATATGCTAACGCTGGTGGCCGCTGTACTGGCGTATGACATGGCCCTCGAGAGCTGTGATCCGCGTTCGGTGCGCTTACTACCGCCATCCTTGAAGGTGAGGTCTGAGACGAGAGATGAGAAAGACATGGTGGGCGTGGGTCCGTGAATCTAGTGTGTGTCGGGAATTGTGGCGGCCAAAACCGGGTCTTGGGCTTATGTATACAATCGCTCAGCCTCTTGAGATTGGTATAACAGTGTGTTGGCAATATCCACCTGGTGAAACAGAGCTGAGGGTGGCGGGCTCGAGCCCTTGTTGAGGGTGGTAAGAGTGGTCTGACGAGGCTGAAGAAGGTCCAATTGCGGTCACTGGGGATTCTTACAGCGGAGTGTATGGAGAGGAAGAAGATGGGAGTGGTATGGGAGTGATATGAGAATGAGGAAGACCACAAGGACGTGAGATCAAAAAGGTAAGCAGCTAAACACCCCTCTTCTAATTGGCTGAGGTGGCGGATCTCGGCTCTCGGATTTCTGACTTGGAAATCCACTTCGGTCTCGCCCTTCACCTTTCACCAACACCTTTGCCCACCGGAGTCGAGGGCATATCTGCCGCAATTCTTGTCGTCGAAATACTCTCCTGATATCTTAGACGGCTCAGTGTCGTCGGCCTTTGCAAGATGGCCTACAACAGCAGACATCTCGCACTTTAATTTGTTGATTACACAGGTGGCCTTTTGCTTGACAGTCACTGGTTGAGCAGTGTTCGTCAATCAGTACCAGGTGGCACAATGTCTACTTCGTCCTACCTACAGCAGTAGCTTTGCAGTGCTTGTACGGTGGGGTCATTATTTCGTTCCAAGTCAACTGAATCCCTCTCTGCTGCAATCAACTGTCTTGCACTTAACCCCAAGTTCAAATCCGCTATGTCGTCTCACAAAATTTATCAATACAAACGGCTCCCGAATCCGAAAACACACATTCGCCTTCTGGCCTTGAATCTCGATCGTTTGGAACTCGCCGGCTCAATCGAGGTCTATCCTGCTTCGCTCGCGCCGCCTTATGAAGCTGTTTCTTATGCCTGGGGTACTCAAAAGCCTACTTCGTTCCTTACATGCGGCTATGCTAGCATTGCCGTCTCTCATCATTTGCTGGCCGGAATTTGGCAGATATGGCGGCGAGCAAAGCAATCGCCAGAATTCACCACAAAATGCCGATTGTGGATCGACGCCATTTGTATCAACCAACACGATTCTCGCGAGAAGGCCGATCAAATCCCACTGATGACGCAAATTTTTTGCGATGCACGGCAAGTATTGGTTTGGCTTGGAGTGGCAGCTGATGGCAGCGACTCCTTTCTGAAGAACTTGGAGTCAAGTACGAAAAGGCTGATGGTATGCGTGAAATATTATCGAGAACTTTACTCTACGCCATCCACCTCAGCGGACTGGACTTGGATAAAAGCTGCGGGGAATTTCATCGCTCGGCCTTGGTTTCGTAGACTCTGGGTGGTGCAGGAAGTGGTGCTGGCGAAGCATGTTACGATTGTCTGTGGCAGCTGTTCCATCCACTGGAACTCTATAATTCTGCTTTGGCGGGGTATATGCATGTGCTCAGAACTATGGAGGCATATTCGGAGCAATTGCAAGAACCCAGAAACAATGGCCTCCGGGCTCTTGGGCCTACTGAATTTGGTCCGCATGCGCTCAACCAGGGCTGATCGACCTAGGTGGAATTTGCATGTCTTAATCCACCAAACAAGAGACCTTGAAACGAGTGAGCCAATCGACAGAGTATACGGCGTACTTGGCATGACGGGTGACGGTCTGGGCATTGCCCCAGATTACTCCGCAGAAGCACGAGAACAATACTGGAGATTGTACCTCAAAGCGTTTACCATGGAAGTGACAAGTGGAGGGGGCGGTCTGATCTTTTTGAAATGCGCCGACATCAGATCCAGACACCCGGAATCGCCCTCCTGGCTCCCAAATTGGAACTGTGTGTCAGTGTCGGAGTATTTGTGTGCAGGTATCTACTACAGAGCAGGGCTATTGGGTTCATACAGTGACGTTCATCTACCAACACCTACGTGTCTTCAGATACGTGGAATCTTTGTCGGAACCATCGCTGCGATCTCGCCGTTGACGCTGACCGGAGGAACGACGGAAAGAGAGAGTGGGCATGATGAAGCAGTCCGAGAGATGGAGAACATCAGACACGCTCTGAAAATCTACAACAAGCACAACTCTTTTAGTAGTAGCCACAAGCCTTCAACTTCCTTTGCAAAGGCTCTCATCGCGGACAGGGAACTTGACATACAGGCACCTCCTCCTGCCTCGTATGGTCAGACCACAAAGTACAGCCAGGACGCCTTGGAAGACCTTAACGGGTACATGGATTTCTTGACTGCCAAGGCCAGTGGATTGTATGTTTCGCGACCATTCACGAGAGTTGACAAGCGGCACATGTCCGGGTGGAAGTATGCCAGTGCCACTATATTCACATGGCGAGGCCGATGTTTCTTCGTCACCGACAGCGGCAAGCCCGGATTGGCTTCTGAAGCATGTAGACCTGGAGACAAAGTCTGTATCTTCTTTGGTGCCCCAACTCCTTTCATTCTTCGACCTGTGAGAAATAAAGACACCTTTATCCTCATCAGTGAGGCATACCTCGAAGGCGTGATGTGGGGCGAGGCTTTGGAAGGACGCGATGAGTCCTTGGACAGATACTTTCTCATTGAGTGAGACCTAGGGCGGCGCAATGAAGGCGCAACACTTTAGGAAATGGCTTCGGTACGCTTCGCCAGCGATTCGGGCAAAGTGAGGGGGTACTTGGGGTCATTGGTGTTCACCTGGGCTTGCTTCACTACTTCCTCCCATATTCGTTATCCACTAATTTCCATCAGCACGCCTGAGACCATCCGGACTGAATCTTCTATAGTCAATTTCGATGAGATACCTTTTTACTGTATTTGTAGCGAGATATCCTCTCGACTTAGCATCAAGATTAGGTCTCAAATCCTACTCCTCCCCCGAGTGTTGGGAATTCTATTTCAGTAAGGCGCAGGCCTTACCACTTAACCCTCATCACCGTTACTTGTTCTACTCGCCCGAGAAAAAAATATACGATGCTTAGTGACGTCCCTAGACGTCTCCACGCCATCTTGATACAAAATCTCATTCCAACTTACCAAAAAGACCAATCCCTCAATCAGTACCACATGATCACTGCAACAAAAATGCTATCAACAAGCTATCCCTAGCTCCTAGCAAGATCCGCACAGCTACAAAAGCCAATCAAACGAAGGAAGGAAACTCCCAAAACACTCCGGTTAGAATGTAAATTTCTGATGAGACTATATAGACAATCTCGTACACATCAGCATTCCATTGAATTACAGCTAGCCCAATCATCGAAGCAAAGAAAGAAAGAAAGAAAGAAGAAGATAGATAATTCAACAACAGAAGCCTCATCTCCCCATCACGACTTTCATATCCAAGCACCCAGCCAATCACCCATTCTTCAGAACACCGTTCATCCGTCCCCTCCAACCAACATCCCCCACCCAAACAAAAAGAGAAAAAGATTCCATAACCCGGATTCTTCCAACCCTGCGTCACATCATCTCCAGCGGAGAAAGGAGAAAGGAGATAACGTAATAAACATCGTATCTCACAGGCGAATTTAAACGCGCTCATCGTCGTATCCCCAACAAGCCAGCCAAACGGAAATCCATCACATCTCACCATTAATAGTATAGATAGACAAGCGTAAGAATCCAACACACCCCCATGCTCCCCTACCAGCGACGCATCAGCTAATAAGCATGTGAAGCAGATAGGAGAGGAATGGACATACTAAGTAAAGCTGGAGGCAAGACTATATGCAATTATAAGTTTAACATGTATGAATGAAAGCTACAGATTCAGAGACCAACTGAACCACGAAAACAGAAATTACACAGAAGAGATTAAGGGTTTGTGTGGTCCTGTGAAAGTTGAGCGCCCGCTACCTGTTGATAGATATTCCGTGGACGCCCATCTCTAACACCCGCTACAAGTTGAACCTCCAAAGACTTGAATGTGTGTTCCACGCGTCGAACAAGCGCAGGGCGATTTCCTTTCAGTCCAACGCAACGCAAAAGTACGCATAGAACATACCAGAAAAAATCCATCTAAAAATCAAAATACCCATCCACAACCTTCTCAGCCAACAATTGAAGATCCAGCAAATCCAAAGACTGAGGAACCGGCATCTCCAACGGCTTCGCCTCCTCAGACCAGCGAGCCCCCTCCCCTTCAATCTCAAATCCAGCCCCAGAGTCCTTTTTAGATTCCTTCGCGAGCTCAGCATCCGAATGATCTTCCCTCTCAAGCTCAGCGTCTGTATACCTCTTCAGCCCGTAGATATCAAAGTGCGTTGAGGTGAGGTCCGGCGCCAACACGGAATCGATGGCGGAATCAACGGCAGAATCGCAGCGGGTTGGGTCCGAGTCTGCGCGTGCAGCGGGGACTGGGATGGTTGTAGACGTAGATTTGACGGGTGTATCGGAATGTGCGTGAGTTGTCCTTGGAACGAGGCGTGGTCGGACAATCTCATGTCTCATGGAGAAGTAATCCTCATCCTCATCCTCATCTTCCTCTAGTGGATGAAAACAGGCAGGGTCATGACGGTGCATACGAGACGGAATATTAGAAGGCGATGCGGCTTGTTGATTATAGTCGACGGGTTTGAAGTGATGGGTGACTGGCTCGCCTTCTTCGTCGCAACTTTCAACCTCTTTTACGCCCACCGTCACCTCCCTGACTGCCTCCAACATGTGCTCGAACCCTGTTAAAGTGGGGACAGAATGGTCAATTATCGCCCCGTCACTTCTCCAGCCCCTACCATTGATGCGGCCCCATCTTGACGCCTCAGCATGCGCTTTATCGAGCGCACCATTGCGTTTTCTGATCTCAGCCCGCCGGCTATGGCCTCGATAGACTTGAGTCGGTGAACGGGAGCTGCAAGAGATGAGGAGTGGGAGTGGTACGCCAGTCTCGCATACTGCGTTGGACTTCAGGGGATCGGTCCCGAAGGACTGGGTGAAGCCTTGGGTGAGAACACAGCGCTTGACTTGGAAGATCCAGTCGTTATCGATGATGCCTGCTTGCTCGAGGAGGTAGGGCAGAGTGTAACTGAGCGACTATTATTTTGTGAGCCAGTGCCTTCAATGGTTCTTGTGAAAGATGAGAATCCTCGAAATAGCTGAGTGATCAGAAGATGAAAAGAAGCGACCACGAAACACACGCGTCGTTTGGTAAGAAGACATCCAACAGGAAGTTTGTTTGTCAAGACTCACCAGAACCTTAACAACCACATTCAAAGTACTAATGTATAACCTTCTCAGCTGCCGCTGTCTCTCTCCGATGATGGGCCCGAAAGATTTCAGATTTCGCCAGGTTTCTTTAAGAGGGCGTTTGGTCTTACCCTCAAAAACAATCTTTTCCGGTGCTACTTCGATCTCTCTCACAACATCCAAAAGGGTATCAGAAACAATCAAGAACGCGCCTGGGGTATCCGAGTCATAAATCGCTGCTGAATAAGTACGCTTCAAACCGTCCTGGAAAGTGGTGAGTTTTGAAGATGCGTCATCGAGACCTTGGTATGTTGTTTTGAGAGTGAAATGCGCATTTTGTGGAGACAGGGTATTCGTGAAATGTTTGATAATGGAGAGGATGTCACATATGCTGGCTAATGTTGGGCTTTGTGACGCAGTCTCAGCTATCGTTAATTCCGTGGGAGTTGAGTTGTATCGTTGGGAGGCAGGGACTGACAAAAAAGTCATTGCCATCGGAGATGGCCGCTGTTGCCAGCAGCGCAACTAGATGGAAATGTTGATGAACCTAACTTAGCGCTGCCTTTGAAAAGGCCGCAAACATCTTAAGTAGACCACAGATAAAGAATTGTGCTACCGTTGCGGGCAAGCGTCATGACGGATTGATCGAAGATCCAATGAGGTTGCGTCGGAAGGTCGAGGACATGTCAAACCAGAAATGAGCCCTGAAGAACCCTTGCTATGCTGGTTCAAATGAAATTATGTAGCGGGTTGCCCTCATCATTTGTACGAAAGTGGTGAAGGGTGTTGTATATGACGCTAGACACGACCCAATTATGGAATTTCAACGTCTGCGAACCACGGTCTTGGGGAAAAACCAGCTCATGTTATTAGCAGTGTACACTTTACAGGCCATTATAGAAGTCTAGAACATAGGTGTGGTGTGATGTTCAGAATGAAGAAGCTGAAGGCGAAGGTATGTCGTGTCTGAGTATATATTGCACCGCTGAATCTTGATATGATCTCATCTCTTGTCAGAATTACGGCTTATTCTCCTTTACCTTCTCTGTAGCCTTACTCCATAATGATGCGAAACCGTCTGCAGCTCGTCCACCCACTTCATTCCAATCTGTTGTCTGGGCCTTCTTGACCAGACGCTCGATCTCGCTGTTCCAACGGTCTTTGGCGGATTCCACCACGCTGACCCTAGCTTCTCTTGAGCTCACTTGGGGTTCTGGGAGCGGTGGTTCGATAACGTTTTTGAGGATAAGCGATTGTTGTCGCAGCATGAGTGCTTGTTGCTGGCGATTTTGTTGATGTAATGAGACAGTCAGATAGAGGATTGACGATGTGAGGGTGAAGCCACCGAGCTGTATGACGATGTCAGTGTCTTAAACATAGACTTCTGGCAATCGCTTGTACGTACGAGGCCGGTTACAAAACCCATGTCGGCGTGAGAAGTATCGCGACAAACCGGGTGGTGTAGGAGGACGCGATCAGGATTGGAGAAATCAATGGTTCTCTTGAAGTATTGAACTGATTCTTGGACGGGTTTGAAGCTATCAATAGCGTAATTGAAGGAGCTGGTAAAGGGTTACTGAGGTGTTTAAGATTGTGGTGGTGATGCGCCCGGCGAAGACGAAAAGTTGGCCGACATCGTGAACCTCAAAGTCATTTTCATGTTAAATCAAAACCAATACAACGACGCCCATCTACCACCACCAATTGAGTCTGGTCTATCAGATCAAGTTCTCTCCGAAGCCCAGAATCACGTTCGTCTACGACAATCGCCATGGCTGGCGGTCATGCGACATTCCGCGGTCTCAGTCGCAAATCCTCGCATCGACAAGCTCTCCTCCGAAACATATTAGAATCCGTCATTGAGCACGAATCAATACAAACAACATGGCACAAAGCAAAAGAGGGCCAACGCCTAGTAGAAAAAGCCATCACACTGGGGAAAAAGAACACTGAGGCGAGCAAGAGGAAAGCAACCTCGTTATTCTTTGTAGGTCTATACTTTCTCTCCAATATATCTGTCAAAGCTAGAGGAAGATGTACAACCCAACCCATGGGATAAAGAAAAACTAACACCACCACCTCTCAGCGCCCCTCCCTCCTCCTCCCAAAACTCTTCGGCCCCCTCGCAGCCCGCTACGCATCAAGACCAGGAGGCTACACCCGCGTCCTCCGCATCGAACCCATAAAAGAAGACCAAGCCCCCAGCGCAATCCTAGAACTAGTAGACGGCCCAAAAGACATACGCTGGGCAATGACCGCCCGAACCCTAGCCTCCGAACGCCGCCAAGGAAAACCCACCCGCGAAATCACCCAAAAGAATATAGAAAAGGTAACGCGGTATCGCGAGCACGGAATGGAGGAATTGGAACAGTTGGCTAGTCGGTTCGAACAGGATATTGATCCGGTGTTGGAGGAGAGGAATGTGAGGACGCCGAGGAAGAAGACGGTTTACCCGGTGGCGAGACATTTGGCGGAGAAACCGAAGAAGGCGAGGTGGACGAGGAATTGATGGATTGCGGGTTCTTGTGTGTGTTGGGGTGTACTATATTGGTTGTTTATATTACGACGATATACTGGCTGCATGGAAAGGCGTAGATATTGCTCATCGAAATCAATGGCATACCAGTCCCCTTCTTTTATTCCGATGCCTGGACCCGCAGAATTACTACAGTATCAGAACTTGCGGAGTCATAGGCGAACCAAAAGGACTTGCTCAAATCCAGGACATCTCTCAAACCTCCCTACCCACAAACAAATCATCAATCCATCCCTACAAACCGCCAGCAAAAAAACTGCGCAATTGTCAATACACTCACTCCCAAAGTGTCAAAAAGAAAAGGAGAAATAGAGACGTCAAGAAACACCATTCAATCGATGAGAAAATAATAACACAGATCCATTTATTGTAGTGTTTTAAGACCCATCAGGCTAGTACCCTAGAAAAGACAAAAGGGCAATAAACGACAATTTCCACTGCACTACAATCGTGAATAGCGATACCTAGCGAAGAATGCAAATTGAAAAGGAGCTCTATAAGGGGAAGAAATTATGTTTACGAGACAATCAGAGAACAACACACGATATATCTCACACCCCATCGATGTTCTTCACGAAAAGCACCAAACCACTGTGTTCGAATCGCTGACAAAAGGTTGCATTGAGCCTCATTCCATGGGCGATTCCAGTCCCTCCTCTCGTTGAGCGGTCATCGATGTTTCCGCGACGAAACGATTGATTCTGAACCTAAACGAGCAAGAAACGAGGATTAGCAAAATCCAGAAAAGACGTAGATCGAATCCTCCTCCTCCTCTTACCCTTATCCTCTTCCACCATCCCCATCCCCCTCCCTCCTTTTCAATCACAAGCAAAAACTCACTGATAATAATCACTATCCCCCATCCCCTCCAAATTACTGAAATCCAACCCCCCAAAAACATCGTCATCATTCTCATTCCCACCCATAGAATGATTCCCCCCAAAAATATCATCTCCATCACCCCCATCCATCTTCATATCCCCCATCAGCGTATCCGAGATATCAAGATCACCACCAACCAGATCCATATTCGCCGCGTTGTCGTCAGTGCCAAACGCCATGACCTGATCACCAGTGCTGAGATTAGTGGAGGTCATAGGGAGGAGTGATGGCATCGGCGCAACAGCACCACTGATATCAGGCATCGGTGCAACGGAGAAGTTCAGTTGCGCTTCAACAGCACGATGGAGACGGACGACCGTTTCGGCCATGGTCTGGTCTTTTTGGATGAGGTCTGTTGCGGCATCAAATTCCAATTTGAGCGCATCGCGGAGATTGAGTCTCTGGGTTCCCCTCCCCACTAGGACCGGTACAGGAGAACGCTGCCAACCAACATGAATAGGCGAATTCTCCGTTTTAGGCGCACAGATCAAAGCTGTTGCGATGTCGAGAGCGACAGCCACATTCCCATTCGGTGCCTCTGTCTGCGCTTTGACTTCTTCGAGGAGAATGGAGAGGGTAGCTTGGGCACCGAGGATGCACTCGGCAATGAGTATGAGACGCGGATTGTAGTGAGGTGGAGAGAGTTGTTGTCCAGCACCCGCCCCCCAAATAATCAAACCCTGCAAGACAGACTTCAGATTCTGTCGGACTCCCCCCTGAGTCCTCCATGTCTGCAACTCGGGACAAGGGTTGAATGCTGTCCTTCGAAAATCGACGTATGATTTCAAATTCGAGATGATGGGTTCGATATCATTGCGTTTTGGGTTATGCTTTTGGATGGATCGGAGACAGGCGGTAAGGGGTTGAGCGACAATGTAAAGGATGGTCGCGTGCATTGGTTGAGCCTCCGGCGAGGATGGTGCGCGAGTGACGCGCTGGATGACCTGAAGGAGGAGGGTGAGGTCTGCTCCACGTTGCTCGCCTGCGCATGAGATCATCCAGTAAATTGCCCCAACGAGCGAGGGGAGCAGAAAAGTTTCGTGGAGATCTGTGGGATAATTAGCGTGCGAGTGGACAGCTGTAAAATATTGGCAGCCTACATTCTAATCCATTCTTGACGACATCCCAATCAAGTGCACCACCGGCACATACCAGCATCGTCTGACTGAAGATCGTAGGCACAATCATGTAGAATTGTTGAGGCCGGCAAGCTCCCGTCACTTCCTCGGTGATGCCTTCTGGATCATACAATCCCTTGATCCAGCTTCCTAAATACTTCATCTGCTCATCGTCCAACTCATCAGCCAGGAGGCTCTGGTGGCCCTGTACGATGTACGTGGCGACGAAGGAATCCTTAGAAATGCCCATTTCGGTATTGCTGAACTGATATCTGTATATGAAGGCGAGCACCAGGAGGAAGATGGACGCGAACTCATCGTAGACGGGTTGAAATTCACCTGTGTGTATTAGCCATGTCAGTGAATAGAAGAGTCAGTGAAGAAAGGAGTCAGTGAAGAGAGAAATAGTTAAAAATCACCTTGATCATCTTCAAATCTCCAAGCATCTAACAAGTTGCAAAGCGGTTGAAGCACGCTAGCAGGTGATGTGAACTGCATCATCACGTCCAGAAACTGGGGCTTTCCAGAGAGAGCGTTACACATCGATTTGAGAGACATCGTCTCCTTCGTTGAGCACGCGCTTCGAATATTCTGAAAGCATCGTTAGCAAGACCATGGTGTCTTAAGAGATCTTGTGTCCTTACCTCTGTCACAGCTCCCACAATCGCCCCGGCATTCCCGTCGAGCTTCTCCAGCTCACCAATCAATTGAACAGCTTTACCAGGCTCGTTAACGCATTGCTGTGACAGAACGTCCTTATGGTATCTGCTCTCCGGAGTCGGTGGTGGCTCGAATGGCGTCTCTCCAAGAAGCTGGTTGACGCTATCCGCTGGCAGAGTACCATGTAATATACACCCATATATAAACTCCTGTCGTACTTCGTTTAGTACGCTATTGTTAGTGAGCATGCCCATCCCAAAGGAAGGGAAGATGTTTAGATCAACATGCTGCAGAGCCTGTGTGATACATATCTGCGGCGTGAGTGGTGGAAACATCGAGGTCGCCAGTGTCGAGAGAAGAGGTGGAATCTTGTTGATTAGGAAAGATTTGAGAGCGAATAGAGTCTGACTTGACTCATTGCGGTCAACGGCGCTCGAAAGGATGTCAAACGCAGCAACGGTGAGGTCGATAGCAAAAGTCCCTATGTCGGACTAACGAGTGTAAGTCTTCTCCTACATGAGGACTTTGTGTGTGTGCGTTTGCTTACCCCGTATTTTAGATGGAGATAGCTCATCATCATACTGTCGTCCGTCAGGGGGCATCCGACAAGCTGAAGAGACATTAGTGAGAATCTAATCATCTAAGCCGTCGTCGATAACGATGCCAGTCTGGGGGGGTTGCGCACCAGAGAATTGATGAAGACGAATATGCTCGGTCGACACCGTGCGATTGGAAGGTCAACAACGGCCTGTAATTGCAGGGCTGCTGCCACATCAAGAGTTCCCTCTTGCGATTCAGCACTCAATGTGTCATCTACCAATGAGCGACTGCGTTGGCCGGTCTCTAGCCGGGTGGCATTTTGAACGTGTTGAGGAGAGGCATGTGTCCAGTATGGCACAAACGCAGTGAGAGCATGAGACAGCGATTTCCGCAACCCTTTATCAGATTAGCGTTTTGGCGGCCTCAAATTGGATTTGTGATTCCTACCTTTGGAAATTGCCGCATCTACCACTCCGATGACTTTCTGATTCTCCAGCATCGAGATCCCAAGCATTCCCAGGGAATCTATCATCAACACTGATTGATGGTCCAAGGGTTGCAGCAAGGCATCGCCTTCGGTAGCAACGGCTGACATCCATTCACCCAAGACTTTCAAGGTAGCTCGGACTTCCTCCTGTGTGCTCGGTCTCGTGCCTCCAGGGCCGTAAGCTTTGGATAGCTGATCAAGAATCTGGTATTCTAATTCGGCTGGGCTGTATGATGCCTTGGTAGTTGTCCCGTCGGAAGACTCCGCCTCATTTTTGGAATTTGCATGCTGTCTTGAATGTTTGAACAACGCGCCCAATAGATCCGATGTGCTTATCCGCTTTTCTTCCAGCAAAGTCTCCGCATATGCTGGAATTAAGGGGTCCACCGTCTGCGGTAATAATTTTTGTTGTTCCAGCAAAATGTCGGCCAGATCTTGACCCGAGATGTACGTTGTATTATCAAGTTCTCTGACGACTTGGATGAACATCTCCCGTCGAATCCGTTGTTGCAGACTGCCAACAACCACCGTCTCCCATTGGTGTTTCTGAGATCGATTTCTGATCTGCATTTTGACGATATGGCTGGCCGATGGAGCTGTTGATTGTTGATGCTGAATTTGAATTTGATATTGATGGCCCCAATTGACTGGCGATTTCTCCCCAGACTATTACAAATGGGCGCTGGAGAGGAGAGAGGGCTATTTGGTGGCGTCCAATACGGATCAGTACGCACTCAAGCCTTCATCGGTATTATGGGGGCATCGAAATCATGTAGCCTTGTCGTGAGAAAGAGACCTGGGGCAGTTGCTGCGCATCGAACGCGTGTGGCTTCGTGAGAGACAGGATATGATCCAGAATTTGGTATCGATAGCAGAAGTTGTGCGAACAAGGCTCCAACAGCAAATCTTAACGCGAGTGATGAACAAGATATCCGAAATGTTTGTTGTTACTTTGGTCAACTACGATGGAAAGTGCTTTCTGTCCATGCAGCAGACATCCTTGCAACCTTCAACTAGTCCGAATCAGGAATCGTTTGAAACGGTAAGAGAAAAGCAATAATTAATACCAAATAAATATAATACAGCGCACTCTTCGCTTGGGAAGAATCTGCAAACAATGATAACAAAGACCTCCGGGTGGTGTGAGGCGACAAACGCACGCCTAAGTCATCAAATGTGCCCCTTTCCACGCTAGCAGCAGACCGCCTGGTATTCTGTTCCCCAAGTCCTCATACAATGCCTTTTATCCCGTCGCTTCAACGCCAGATCCATGAAAGTTCTGTCCCATTGTCGTTCCTACTACATGGCCATAGTGTGATGCCATCACTCCCTCGACGAATCTTCCTGCAAGTCAGGAGCGCGCGGACCAACCATCCAATCTTCCATGGCAAGCCAGTTGCTCCATTCCTTCTCTGCGGCTTCGATCTCCTGCAATTGGACATTTTGTAGTGGTTTGATAAAGGGCACTGTTTGGTTGTCCGACATATCGTACTGGTATTTGACCTTGGCCCAGCCAACACTCTTTGCTGCGAAGAGGTAATTTCGGCGCTCGCATTCTTGTAGAGGTCCAACTCCCTTTCTCCAAGCATCTCCAAAGAAGCCGTGGAGGACTCCATCTTTGTCGAAGCCAGTGACGACCATTCGACGGATGAAGGGTATAAGCGATACCGCAGGCCTTGGTCCAGCACGATCAGCAGCGCCGGGATGTCTCGAGTACGGCGTTGAGTAAGCGCCTTGGGCATTGGGTTGTGGAGAATAAACACTGCTATTCAGGACTGGGTTTGCGGGCCATTGACACGGCAGCATGATGTTGAGGAGCGCGCAGGCAGATTGAGTGGCAGGATCATGTTGAGCATGGTCGAGAAAATAACGCTGGCAACTGATATAATGAGGATGCCATTCCAGAACGTCGAAATTAGGACCGCTTGGGCTGTTGTTCATGTTGAGTACAGGGTGATGTGAGGAGGTACCGTTCGTAGGTTGAACAGGATCATGGCGCTCGTTACAGGCATAGGCAGGTGGCTGGTAAGTGTTGTGGATGTGGACCCCACCCGGAGAATATTCACGGATGTTGGACTGGGAGGCCATGGAAGTAACTGAGTCGCTTCCTAGTGCTTGAGCTAATGCGCGCGAGCCTGTCAGTCGGGATTGCTATTTCGGACCCAGGAGACAGGGAACTTACTACTTATGCTTGGTCTGCAGTGCCGTGTTGTGTTTGGAGACAAGGTGTAGCAAGACGAACTGTGTAGTTTGCGAAAGGGACATGCGTATTCCAGAAAGGAAAAAAAATGTCGTGGAAAGATTCTCGTGCGACCGATCACAGGGACAGTTAAGCGATTTGGGTGATAAGGTTGGGGATCTGGGGATGCGATGATACCTATGCTATGGATCGATCCAGGGTCCAGCACTCCAAATCGTGGATACTTTGGTTGAGGTTCAAGATAAGGTATAGAGAAGTCGAAAACGAGTTTGATGATAGCTACAACCTGAAGCGACTGAAGTGGACGAGGAAGGCCAGGCAATATCTAGTCTGAATAGCGTAGGCGGCTCTGGACGCCGTGTATGTCTATCACTAGGTACTACTGCTGTGCTGGGATACTGTTTCTCAAATCATCGAACGGCCCCTCCCTTCCAGCCCTCAGCTGCAGGCGATTCATGAGGCTTGCGCCACACGTCGTATCGGGGTATATCATTTTCTGCAAGGGTTGCAATGTGTTCGTTCCTGAGAGACCTTGTCCATGATGACTGCCAGTGTCTTAGACCATGTATACAAGGTTGAAGACCAGGATCATCAGTTCATTGAGTCAGGTAGCTAGAGGCATATCTGTCAACCCGCTCCTTATCCATACTCCTGCTCGTCAAAAAAGAAATCGCTACCCCAGATTATCCTCTGCCGGCGACGCCGAAGCCCACTTGTACCGGATGCTCTGGACGCATCAACCTGGAGCTGCTATTTGCTCACCTGCAATATCTTCTTGGAGAAGCAGAGTTTCTGTTTGGACGACACATCTCGTTCCAAGGTTACCGACTCTGGATGGTCCACCAACTCGCTACACACTCCGGGCTTCCGAGTTTCTGTACTCTTCGCGAACATGACTACAAGTAGATGTCGTTCGTCTGCCATCTGACACAATTGTCCAACCATCGTGTCACAACCCAGGAGTCGTTCGCTTCACAACCCCGAGCTCAGCGCAGATCAAAGCTTTTATCGAGATCAAGAACGACTGCAATGTCTCAGAGCAAGACCAGACCCAGCTGGGTTGTGTCTGTTCCGGTAGTTGATAACTCGAAGAAAAGGAAGCACTATTGATGAAAAACGTACGTGATTAGTGATCAAAGGTTGTGTGGCTGAATACACGATTTATTGGCTGAAAGATCAACGTCCATCTTCCTCACTACTGCAGGCAGGCGATGACACTCACCCACGCTGAATATAATATAATTCTGTCTTTCGTGATAGGATAAGGTTCGCCCCATACCCAGCACCAGGGTGAAGACAGGCCTGACCCGAATACCTGGAAGTCCGACGGAATGGGACGGCGTTTGACAAGCAGATTGTACGACACGGGGTTGTTGCCATTCCCAACAATACGGGTCCCTCCTTTTCCGGTTGAACGATGGTGTTTTTTTTTGATGTTTACTGCTAGTCCCAGTACTGAAATAAATACCACGAGGGTGCGGATTGCGGCATGCGGGAACGTCAAATGGGAGCTACGCACGACCAGCCAATGATCTAACCATTCGATGACGTCGAAATAGGAGGAGGGCCTGATATCGCTGCGTCATGGAACACGGACTCCACACTCCACAACCTCAAGAAAAGAAAAGAAACTTTGAGACGGACCGCAGCGCTTTCCAGAAGCGGCAGAGGCGCAGCACTCACGAAAAACCACTTCCAGAATCAGGCCACCTAACTTCAACCACGGAACAACCTCAGGCATCATACCGCGAGAACATCATCCAAACAAGGCGGTCAATAGTATGGCGGGCAAAACCGCTTTCTCGCTTGCCAGTCGCGTCAAGGTATGGGTGTGCTCATGTCTGATGCAGTAGTCGCGTGTTCACCGACAGCAACAGCTCAGCAATGCCGGCGGCATCTCCATGCCACAAATACATCTGGGAGTTTATCTTGCGGACCGACAAGAAGCGTTAAAGGCTGTGCAATGGGCTTTGGAAGTGAGCTGAAACTGCCGTCTACTAGCCACCCTTCATTGATTTGCAGCTAATAACACACACAGGCTGGTTATCGAGGGTAATAGATTGGCTCATCGCAACATGGCATGAACTAACGTCCATGTTAAAGTGTCGATTCCGCCCAGATGTACCGCAACGAAAAGGAGTCTGGACAGGGCATCAAGAACTTCCTTTCCAGCGGCGCCAACTCTAATAAACTCACTCGCGATGACATTTGGTACACGAGTAAGCTAGCATCAAATGGCCCGTACAACGAGACGCGCAAGTCTATTACGAAATCTGTGAAAGAATGCGGTCTTGGTCACATCGACCTGTTCTTACTGCATAGCCCATACGGTGGAAAGAAAGCTAGATTGGAGTCTTGGAAAGCCGTTGAGGATGCCATTGATGCTGGAGAGGTGAGAGCTGGCGGTGTCAGCAACTACGGCATCAAGCATGTATGGAAACTTCACAGCCACCCTCGAAATCGAAGCATGTTAACAAGTACAAAAGTTGCAAGAGCTGATTGACTCAAACCCGCGCATGCTTCCAGCTGTCAATCAGATTGAGGTGCACCCATTCAACACGCGCACCGATATCACCGAATTCTGCAAAAAGCATGACATTGTCGTTGAGGCTTATGCTCCTCTCGTACGAGCTCTCAAGATGAAACATCCGACCGTTGTAGAGCTAGCCCAGAAGTACTCATGCACGCCTGGTCAGCTGCTTGTCCGCTGGTCACTGCAGCATGGTTACGTTCCCCTTCCAAAGAGTGTCAAGAAAGCACGAATCGCCGAGAATGGCGAGATCGGAGGGTTCGAGATCGACTCGGTGGATATGGAGAAGATGGACGCGCTGGACGAATATTTGGTCACTGATTGGGATCCTACAGACACTGATTAGGCGAAGAAGGACCCCAAATGCGGTGCGTCAGTGAACGGTGCCAGTGTTCACTTTTTTAACAGGTGTTTGACTCTTTCGAACACATCTTCTCTCGGCCGAGTGCGTGGCTGATGGAGACTTTTGCCATGTAGTATAAGCATGGCAGGCAAAACTCACTATACCAACTACTCGGTACATCACTCGCATATATCGTATCGTGGAGCAAGAGATAACAAATATCGCAATCCTACTACAGAAACAAAGGGTCCCTCAAATCCGAAAAACAAGCGAATACAACACCTCTACAACCAGAGTACACAGTCTATATAGTTCATTAACAGTACAAAGAGCCCAGAGCAATCTTTCCCTCCTACAGTAGCTTGGTCGCTTAGTATCTATCTACAGTTCTATAATACAATTTTTCTCTCCACGTAGTCAACCGAGGACTACCTTATAGCCCTTTAAGACTACTCTTAGCTATCTATATTATCTCCTTCCCTTCTCTTTGTATTCCAAATACCTCCTCGTCTTCTTTACTCGACTATCTATACCAATTGAAACTACACTTAGCGAGTTAATTAGTACGCCGTTTTATCTCCTACTCTATAGAAGCGTTGTGAGTAGTACTCTTTCTAAAGCGACGTCGTTGGTATTCTGTAAAAGCGACGTACAGGTATTCTATAAAAGCGACGTTGTAGGTATTCTAGCTGTTACGTATTCATCTCTATATACATACTAACAGAAAAAGTGAAACTGTTTTTCTTTTAAAGATTAATTATTTGATATAGTAGAATATAGGAGTTGAGAAGCTGGTTATTCTTTTATTTATTTGTTTGTTTGTTTTTGTATATATAGACGAGAAGACTTGGCGAGTTTCTGAGGGTACTATAAGGATGGATGGATGGATAGATAGATAGATAGATAGTCTTGAACTATTTAGGATGTATTGATGTTGAATACTCGTTGTATTGATTATTTGTAATATTCGTGATATAGTTTAGTTTTTTGCGCTTAGGGGGGGGATTCGATAAACCTAACGTCTACCTTACCAGACCAAGAATAGAATCTACCAGAACCTATCGAGAGAGACAAATACAAAGTAAGTAAAACAGAACTCCAACAAACAAAACGATACAACCCGATTACCGACTTGTAAAATATTCCCATCCCTGTTGAATATCGAGTGAATAACCAACAAGCCTTGTTTGTACATCTGACAGACGGACGAAACGTAGCCAATAAGAGATTCTTGTTACGTTTAGGTTGAACTTTGGTTTGGACATTTGTCCGTGTCGAGATATCTTGGTTTGGAGTGTCTCCGGTGGAGTCTCGGGTATATATTGGAGACGAAGGATACTCCTAGACAGATGACCTGGATGATGGATCCATTGGTGTTGTTAAGTAATCCTCCGAATATCGGAAATACTCGATGGTTGGAGCTTCAGGGGTCCCGTTCCGATATTCACGCGAAGCTTTCGCGTCTCTCTCCATTTATCGGGGCTCATCACTCTTTGCCTTCTTCTTCTTCTTCTCGGCTCGTCCGCTAATTCCACTTGTTAACCGCCTATGCTCCTGGTAGAAATGTTTTCCATTCCCTTCGACGCTCACGTCGGCAGATGCGAGGCCGGTTGCGGCTTTAAAAGATTCGGTGGTTTGGGACCGGTCTGGACTCATAAAAGCCAACAGGGTATTCCAAAGGCAATCGTCGGGTGAAGACGGATATCAGCAAGGCGAGGCTGAAGACCATTGCTGGATGGACTGGCATCAATGGCGCAGAAGCTGCGTGGGGGGAATGCTGGACCTACCTAAGACACTCAAGGATTTGCCAGTAAGAATGGGAAGACAAGGCGCACCCAAAGCATCCCGATATTTCTTGAGGTGACGCTTGGAGGAGCAGTTCGTGGATGCAGAAGATATTCGAAGCTCCCCTGCTCGTTCCCTCGTTCCCTTTGTACTACTCTATTATATGCAGAGAGCATGTCGCGCCCCATGCTCGTGGACCCCATCCAGCCCGCACTCCCAGTCCCAGAAATCTGGAGACGCTGGACACGCTGGAGTGATGAGCTGTGACTCCACTTTTCCACGCTTCTCCCACGGCCGAGGGCCGGAGACACACAGCAATGAGGGGTCTTGGCCTAGCACTCGCCTTCTCATTACTCGACTCTATTGGTCCCTCGCCGTTCCTTATCTACACACCACCAAACGCTCTACCAAACCTTTGACCATGATTGCTCACTGGACCAATTGCAGACGGGCGATGGTCCCTCGGATCGCCCATCTACGCCACTACCGGTGTCGGCCACTGGGAACCTCCATCTAGCTGCCGATACTTTGACGTATTCCTGTCTGCTGGTGATGCAGGCGAGGGCAGCAATTGCTGGGGATAGCTGTTTGTTTTTCTGGTGGGGAGCTGTGCTGAGGTGGCCTAGATAAAACCTCTGCCAGCAGTCGCTCCTCTGTCTTCTTCATCTTCATGCTCCTGTTTGAACTCTTCACAATATACCAATTCATACTTGACAACCAAACACCAATCAATCCATACAATCACAACTGCTATCATGTCTAACCTCCCCTCCGAGCCAGAGTTCGAGCAGGCCTACAAGGGTAAGCAGTTCGCTGCATAGCTGATGTCTGAGTCTTCCTGCTGCTTGATCATGTCTTGTCGTGGCAAAGAGCAGTGACCCAGCTTCGGAGCAGACTCCTTCAGCGCATCCAGCCATACGGAATCCCAAACTAACACCCCACCAGAGCTGGCCTCCACCCTCGAGAACTCGACCCTCTTCGAGAAGAACCCAGAATACAAGAAAGCCCTCCAAATCGCCGCCATCCCAGAACGCATCATCCAATTCCGTGTCGTCTGGGAAGACGACAACAACCAGGTCCAGGTCAACCGTGGATACAGAGTCCAATTCAACTCCGCCCTCGGTCCATACAAAGGTGGTCTTCGTCTGCACCCAACAGTCAACTTGTCCGTCCTCAAGTTCTTGGGTTTCGAGCAGATCTTCAAGAATGCTCTTACTGGCTGTGAGTCTTGTTCCCAATTCGGACTTTGGAGATATATGACGTCAAGGTGCATGGACTAATAATTTTTGTGTGACTGCAGTGAACATGGGTGGTGGCAAGGGTGGAGCCGATTTCGATCCAAAGGGGAAATCTGACAATGAGATCCGCAAGTTCTGCTATGCCTTCATGAGGGAGTTGAGCAAGCACATTGGTGCCAACACCGATGTCCCAGCTGGTGATATCGGTGTCGGAGGTCGTGAGGTCGGATACCTCTTCGGCGCATACAAGTCCTTCCAGAACAAGTTCGAAGGTATCTTGACTGGAAAGGGTCTTACATGGGGTGGATCTTTGATCCGACCAGAGGCTACTGGTTACGGTCTTGTCTACGTGAGTACACCACTCTTCCACTCTCCCGCAAAACCCACCCTTCTAACCACTCCACCACCCAGTACGTCGAGCACATGATCAACTACGCCTCAGGCGGCAAAGAATCCTTCAAAGGCAAAAAAGTAGCCATCTCCGGTTCAGGAAACGTAGCCCAATACGCCGCCCTCAAAGTCATCGAACTAGGCGGCACAGTCGTCTCCCTCTCCGACTCCAAAGGCGCCCTAATCGTCGAAGAAGAAGGCACAGGTATCTCCGCAGACCTAATCTCCGAAATCGCTACCCTAAAACTAGCCCGTAAATCCCTCTCCGAAATCGCAAACACCGCTTCTCACAAGGTCACCTACAAAGAAGGTGTCCGTCCTTGGAAGGAAGTAGGCACCGTCGACGTCGCCCTCCCCTGCGCCACCCAAAACGAAGTCTCAGAGGACGAAGCAGAAGCCCTCGTCGCCTCGGGCGCCAAATTCGTAGCAGAAGGTTCAAACATGGGTTGCACCCAAGAAGCCATCACCGTCTTCGAGGAAACGCGCAAAACGAAGAAGAACGAGGGAGTCTGGTACGGCCCAGGTAAAGCAGCCAACGCCGGCGGCGTCGCCGTCTCCGGTCTCGAGATGGCGCAGAATTCGTCGAGGGTCTCGTGGTCTAGTGCTGAGGTTGATGAGAAATTGGCGGGCATTATGAAGGATTGTTTTGAGAATTGTTTGGAGACGGCAAAGGAGTATGTTACCCCTGCTGAGGGGGAACTTCCTTCTTTGGTTGCTGGGGCCAATATTGCTGGGTTTAAGAAGGTGGCTGCTGCTATGCATGATCAGGGGGATTGGTGGTAGATATGGTGTGGTAGATGTAGTGTGGTGTGGTGACTCTTAATCGGAGCGTCCATGAGGGAAAAAGGTCATTGAGACTATTGATGATTATGTGTATATAGTAAGCGTTTAGTTAGTTAAGATATGATGACGAAGCGAAATCCCCTTTTGTTACGACAAACTTTGCCTCCATCTTGTCTATATCTCTCCATTGTCCGTGATTGACTACTATCTCATCTCTTTTTTCCCTACCTCGCTGCTAATATTTACCCATCACTCTCTGCTGAACCATCTCGCGACAAACCGGATCTCACAATCCAAGCCACGACACCTCAATCATCAGCATACCCATCATAAGCCCCCGCCTCCCTCTGCGAAGAACACCACTCCTCACTAGCCAATCCCCTCTCCTTCCTCCCCCTCAACCCAACCCCCTCCTTACAAAAATCACAAGCGAAATCACACCCACCACCACCACCACCACCACCACACACCCCATCCTCCTCCCCAAAATACGTACTAACAAGCCCATGTCTACACTTCCCCGTCTCCTCACAAAACCGTACAAGACACTGTAAACTCCTCGCCCTCCCCATCATATTATCCATGCCTTCCTTCCCCACAAGTCTCGTCCCATTGACACGTCTCTGTTGATCAAGTTGCAACATTGTACTTGCCCGATCGCGGTCTTCGCGGCCATAATACAGAATACAGATACTCGCTTTACCGTCTCGCCCGGCGCGGCCGGCTTCTTGGTAGAAGCCTTCGAAGGATTTGGGGATTTGCCAGTGTACTACGAACCGGACGTTTTCTTTGTCGATGCCCATTCCGAAGGCGGTGGTTGCTACTATGACGTCGTAGCCGGGTGTGTTTGCTACCCAGTTTTTGAGGTGGTCTTCTTTTTGGTCGATTGTCAGACCGGCGTGGTATGGTTTTGCGCCGATGCCGTCGGTGGTTAGACGTGTGGCGAGGGCTTCGCAGTCTTTGCGGTAGAGGGTGTAGATGATGCCGGAGACGTTTGTGATTCTTTCGCCGGCTTGGGTTAGTTGTGTTGCGCGTTGTGATGCTGCGCGGCGGGCATGAGTTGCTTTGATCCATCTCAGTAAGTCATCGTAGTGATCTTCTTCGTCTGACTTGAAGCGAACTTCATAGTGCAGATTTGGACGATTTGTGGTCGTGGTAAACACTTTCAGCTTTTGGACATCGAGGGAGAGAGTTGATATGATGTCGATGCGGACTCGAGGGGTTGCTGTTGCTGTGCAGCACATGATCGGGACTTCTGGGAATTCCGTCTTGAAAAAGGAGAGTCCTTTGAAGGCAGGACGGAAATCATGGCCCCATTCGCTGATACAATGAGCCTCGTCTATTGCTATACGGGCGAGTTCGCGATGCCCGTAGATGGTTTTCAACACTCTGCGAAAGTGATCCATCGCACAAAACTCAGGAGTCACATAAAGAAGCCGAGTCCGAGGATGTCCACACTGGAGGTCATCCATGATGGCCTTTCGAGCAGCTGGGGGCGTGGAGCTATTGATCGATTCGACACGAATGTTTGCCTCTCGCAACGCCGCGATCTGGTTGTTCATGAGTGCGAGCAAGGGAGAGACTACTATGGTAACTACTAAATTTAACATGAGAAGTTCTTGTGAAAGGGTCACGTTTTCTTACTTCCATAATCGATGACTGCTGGTAGCTGAAAGCACAAGCTCTTTCCGAATGAAGTAGCTGCCTGGAGATAGACGTCTTCTCCATCCAAAGCTGCAGTGATGATTTCTCTTTGGAGCGGCCTCGGCTTCAGTCAGTATTGAGCTCGAACATCAACGATCAACAGCTCACCTACCTGAAGCTCGATTTGCCAAACACCCTTTTGAGTGTAAACTCAGCATCGATGTGGCGCACTCTGTTCTGACCAACGGGCATGTTGACAATATCGCCTTACCAAGTATGAACTTAACCTTGAGGTTCTCAAAAATCGAATGGGTGGACGCTGCAGAAGGTGTGTAAGCAATTGAGGTTGCTCTTTCCGTGGCGAGTTTTCATCCGTTTCCACGCCAGTTTTCTCTTCGATTTGATGTGTTTCGTGTTGATTCACGCATACTGCATTTCTACCATGAAATATTGAGATGAATTGAGGTGATGCGGGAATTTAGACGCGTTGTTGAAGGATGGAAGTCGCGTCTCCGGGGTGTGGTGGTGGTTTGCACGTGAGAGATTACAGTTAAGTGTTAGGGCGAGATCGAACTCGGAATTTTTGACAAGGCTGAACTGAGCAGCAATCTCTCACTCGTGGTTTATGTAGATATTCCGAGTCTTCAGCTTCTTGTTCTCGCCGCGGTGAGGACATGCTCAGTGGAGGTCGGGCACAACAACTGCCAGTGAATGCGAAAATATTCGAGGGGAAAAGATGTATATCCAGTTGACCACTTCCCATGTTTACAAAAACTGATAATCAAAAGTAGGTTTTTGATTTCTGTAGTCTCTTATCAAAGCACTCACGCTTCAACAGCCTCCGATTTTACGGCTTGCTTGCATTGAAAAGGCTGTCCATCTTTATGAGCTCCTGGTCAATCAAGCGAGTTCTGCAAATTCCTTGTCTGCCAATACCTTTCCTTCGATCGAGTGAGAAGATCATATGACACATTGATTTGGTACCATGTCGTCTTGACAGTGTGGGAGAGAGCTCCACATCGCTCGATTACTGTGAGAGTAGTTGAGGACAGTGTGCATCGCCATTGACAGATGCAGAGATATGCCATATACACCACCCAATGCTAATGCTTTACAAATCTCAATGATCCTATGGTACATCCTTCTCATTGACTTATGCCGCATCACCAAGGTCCGCTCTTATTAGAGGGTCTTGCGCCTCTTCGTCTTCTATCAAGTTGATCACCTTTCCGTCATCGGTCGTGAGCGTCCATTCCATGGTTTGGAACTGCAATCACCTATTAGCTAGGATTCTATACACCATATCCAATGGCAAAGACTCACAAACTCCATGCCCTTCTTCCTCTCGCTCACAAATCTCATCACGCCCGTCCTCTTCGTCCCCTTCACCCCAAAATGAATATCAATCTTCCCATGCAACTGATCTATCGTTCCAAAAATCCATGGAAATTTATCCCTGAAGTAGATCTCATTGCCCAACGCTTCCCTCGCAGTGGGATTTACTCTCAGTGCGTATAACGAACTTGAGACAACGGAGGACGAGGACTTTTGGTAATTGAAGATTGCTAATGCAGATGCGCCGAGTACAACCAGGAAAAAAGGGAAGGACCTTAGGAATTGGCGTGTGTTTGAGATTGGTATGGAGGGGAGGGCGCGGTCGGAGCGCCTGTCCATGAGGGGACCGTCGCCCTCTCTGGGTGCGGTTACGAGGGTGCGACGGGCATTTTGGAGAGTGGAGGTTCGGAGGGATCGGAGAAGGGATGGTCTTGCTAGGCGCCGGGGGAGCATTGTGAGTATGGCCGTTGTGTTGGTGGTGTTAAGACAGCATTAAGAGTAGTGGTGGTGATGTCGAAGGAAATCTTAGCTCATGCGGATGGTAATCTTCCGCTGCATATGTTCATGATTGCTTCAACTTTGAATCACCTTCCAACACCAACTTTTATCCTGCTCGAGAATATCTTATACTGCTATGGCCGCTATCACCGCTCAGCGAATATCGATTACGCAAGTTCAACCTGTTCTGGGCTCCCAAGCACTGCCACCTAAAAACATGAGTACAATATCTCCTCCCTCCCCTCTTTACTACCAACCCTAATCCACCAGCCCTTTCGCTCACAACACGCCGCCACATTGCCTCCGACTCCACCTCGACGCTCCAGACGAAACGGCTACATCCCACCAAACCGCCCTCTAAACCCAGGCCACAATGCCTCCGACTCCACCTCGACGCTCCAGACGAAACGGCTACATCCCACCAAACCGCCCTCCAAACCCAGGCGATGAATATGAAGGGCTTCGCAATTACCTCCTAATCGCGCTCACTTGTATCCGTTTCCCTCAACCTCTCGTCTACGCCAAAAAGAAGGATATGATTACGGACCTCCAGACCCAGCTAATAAGATGCCCGAATGAGTTCCCTATATGCTACGTAGGAAAGTTCCGGGATAAGAGGTCCAAGAAGGCGAATTGGTTAGCTGCTCAACTATATTAGTAACAGATCGACAAAGGCCTTGTTACCTTTAGCGACAGTCCTCGGGTACCTGATCCAACGGGCCTAATACGTCTTAGAACACACAATACAACAGGACCTGGTAGCGAGGAAGGCGCTATAGATAGAGCTATAGATACATTGGACAAGTTAGATAAGTCTAGAGCTCCGAAAGTGTTAGACAAACTACTACAGCCTTCTACGATAGAGCATTCGCCATCTCCTGGCCGAGCTGCTGAAGCGATGGACGCTACAGACGAAAGAGAAATCCAAATCAACTCCTCCCCTCCTACACCCGCAGCCATCACCAGCGAGCGAAGTGACTCAGCACTAGCAGATACGGATACCAACTCCCCTCCCACACCCGCAGCCATCACCAGCGAGCGAAGTGACTCAGCCCCAGCACCAGCAGATACGCATACCAACTTTCACCCGATATCCGCAGTCACTGCCAGCGAGCGAGTACCAGACTCGTCTCGCCCAGCACCCGCAGCAATTGCCAACCGGCGAGCCGATTCGGTGACCGCAGATGCCGCAGATGCGGATAAAACACGAAATCCTTCCCACCCAACACCCACAGCCATCACCAGCGAGCGAGTACCAGATTTGTCTCGTTCAGCACCCGCAGCAATTGCCAACGCCTCGAATGCCGTGAAAGTTGAACCCCTGCGATCTCGAGGTGGGGCCGATAATGGAGCGAGAAGCGTTGCAAGGAAAGCACAGTGGAGTTGCAGGGGAAAAAATCATTGCCACCGACGCGTATCTCTACAAATTTCGGCTTCGAGCCATGGAAATTTGCTAAGGATCGCCAAGAAAGACAGCAAAGACGCGCAAAATTTCGTCTAAGTCACTCGGTGTTTCCACCATGGCCATGAAAGGGACGAAACAAAGCTACGTAAGCGGATGCCGTACATGTCGACGAACCTCAAGCCTGCTGTTGGATGCGGATCAAAATTTCATTTCTGCTTCTTATCGTCGGTCCATGGAGTGCAAGTAAAATACAAGATCCCATCCATTTCTTTCAGTTAAGATTGAGTCGTATAGCCTCTATCTCATCGTGTTCTCCAGCCGTCCCGGTCTTGTCTTCATGTTGTCTCTTTCCGTATTGCTTGGGCTCACCACCCTCGCTAGCACTTCAACTCTCATCGCTCGTAATTCTACCTTTTCATACAATGGCACCGAAGTCACAGATGGCCACTACCTCGACCAAAGCATTACAAGTCGAACTTTCTTCAATGGAACCTGTACGAAGGACAATGTGGTCACTCGCAAAGAATGGCGCTCACTCCAAGATGACGAGAAGAAAGCGTTCATCGAAGCTGAGCTCTGCTTGATGAATCTGCCAGGAAAGACCGAATTGCCGGGAGCCGTAACTAGATTCGATGATTTCCAAGCTTCTCATCAACAAGGTACAAATGATACCTATGGGGATATTATTCACTACACTGTAAGTATCTCCAGGGATCTGACTATTCCGCTGGCTCATTTGAAACATGTTAGCCTCAATTCCTTGCCTGGCACCGCTTCCAACTCCACGCCCACGAAACGATTCTGAAAGAAGAATGCAACTACACGGGCACGATCCCATGGTGGGACGAAGCCCAGGACTCTGCCTCGGGCGACTTCTTTCGATCCGATATGTGGGAAGACAGGTGGTTCGGCGGCAACGGGTCCTCCATCGACAACTGTGTCACTACCGGTCCATTTGCCAACAGAACTCTCCACGTCGGACCGCTCGAAAACACAACCGATTACTGCTTCGCGAGGAAGTGGAACGAAACCAAGGGGTTGGATTATGGTGCTAGATCACACGTAGATGCGTGCTACGAGTTCGGCGGTGACGATTTCGAAAGCTTCTATGGTTGTATGGCTTCCTATCCACATATCAGCGGTCATCAAGCAACAGGGGGTGTTGTAAGCCTCTCTTCCCCCTTCCCTTTTTCTCCAAGACCACCCGACTAAACTCAATAATAGATGACTGACGTTGATGCCTCTCCTGGAGACCCCCTCTTCTACCTCCACCATACCTACCTCGATCGCCTTTGGTGGCAGTGGGAGCAGATCAACGCGAAAGATCGTATGTTCAGCATTGGTGGTAACACGACCGTTACTGAACCTCCTGGGGGCTTTGTCAAAATGACGATTGACTATGAGATGAATATGTACGATATTGTGCCCAACGTTACCATCTCTGACGTCGTCAATATTCAAGGTGGATATCTGTGTTATGATTATGAGTATTAGGTTTGGGGATGTTTTTCTATGGGAGGCTTCTTGTATTTGCGAGGCTGTTTGTTTGGAAGGGAGACCATAGATTTTGAAATTTTCGTTGATGGCGTTTATGCAGACATGTTGGTTTACTCGATTCAATTCGATTCGGTTAGATCCGAATAATAAATGACAACGTCAAATTCGTTCGATTCGTATCTGCACGGAAAATACCAAGTTACGAGATAAATTTGTATCTAGACAACTATGCAAAGATCTTCACTCAAATGCGGGCGGTGATGGTTGTGGAGTCATGTCTAAAAGGAACAGACAATTATTTATCCACATCTCTGGCTTTTTCTCTCTCTCCTTTTCTTTCTCTCTTCCATCTCTCTCTCTTTCTCTTTCTCCCACAGCTTAAAAGAACACCACCACAATCACACAAAGAAAATACGTCAACCCATATTTTCTCCACCCCTTCGACATCGTTCCTTACCTCCCACAATCCCCATGGCATTATTCTATAGCCGTGGCGGTGGCTGCACGGAACGTAGGTACTCAAATTGCCCACCAAAAATAAGCGCGAATCCCAAGACTCACTCTATCGAGATGGATAGCCATAATTTAATCGAGAAAGATCTGTTCTCTGGGATTGGCAGGACGATGACGATGTGGGGTTTCGGTCTTTTTGTCCAAGAGGGGTCTTGATGATGGTAGTGGATATTTCAAAGTGGCGAATGTAAACAGATGAGGATTCTGAGAAATTGTGTAAGCTCTTAAGACTGGGTACAACCCGTTCGTGCGATATACTCCGCGAACGTAACCGATCTCTTTTTTCCAAGTACTATAGCGTTCATGGCATACCTAGCCTCATACAGATCGGCATCTGAATCGCTAAGCTGGAGAAAAAACACATCAGCATAAATCATTCCAAACATCAGGTATTTCAAGGTATCATTTATCAAAACTATCGTATTCCAACTACCCAAATCTCATGCCCTTACTGGGATCCCACTGCCCACCTTGTCCTTGTTGCGGGTGACCACCAACCTGACTACCGCCAGCCCCATCACTCCCAGGCGCCGCAAATTTGATCTCCATACCCGGCATCCACATTCCAGGAGCAGGCGGTGCAACAGCCGTTCTCTTAGGCTGCGGCGCCGTGAGCGGAACTTCCGTAGGGGCTTGAGCAGCATAAAAAGGTCGTTGTTGTTCCGCATCTCGTTCCTGTTGAAGTGTTTGTGCTTTGTCCAGATTGAGAGCAGACATGGCTGACGTGAAGTCACTATGAAATGAGGTCAGTATGCAATCAATGGTTGGGATGGTTGGCGAAGGGTTTCTCTGGAAACTCACGCTTCAATCTGGCCCGCCTCACTCCTCCTCTGGTACGCAAAAGTCTTCGCATCGTCCCTGAATCTCGTCACGATCCTCGCCAGATCATTATAAAATTTCCTTCCAGCATCCAAGTTCGTGATGATTTCCTTGTATTTCATATACGCATTCTCCAGTCTCTGCAGCGCCATTTCCCGTTCTCTCGTTGATGAATCGCCTTTCCGTGCCGTTGTAAAATTGGCATTGGTATGTTGTAAGCGTTTGATCATTGCTTGCTGTTCCCGTTCCTCTTCGGTAACCATGGCCAGGTCGGAATCGAAGATTGCCAGTCGTCGCTCGAAGAAATCGTCGAATTGTGCAGCTTCGATTTTTTGCATCGGGTGTTCGCGTTCCATTCTTGCAGCTTCACGAAGAAGATCCGGGTTGATATCGTCTTGTTTCATTTTGGCTTTGAGAACCTCGACTTTCTGTCTCCGTTTCTTCTCTAACCGGCTGGCATCATTGAGACAAGCGCGTAATTTGCTTGCTGCTTGATCAACAGCTGGGGTCAACTGCGCTCTTCGGCTAGAGGGAACGTAGTGCTCCAAGTCGCGATCACTGCCAGCAAGCAGTGCGATCAGTGTCTCGTTCTCTTTCAGCTTCTCGATTACAGTTGCGTCGCTGGAAGCTGCTCCTTTGAGGTAGTTATCGATTTCGTCAATCTGCTGATAAAGCTTCGGAACTACTTGATTCGCAGGCGGTCTCGTCCATCTCTCCGTGCCATATCTCGCTCTCGCCTGATCATCACCAGAGCGTTCTAATCGCAGAGCATCAACACCCTCCTGGTATATTTTGCGATCATTTTCTTTCAGCTTCTCAGTCTCGTATATAGATTTCGAGAGCCGGTTGGGGCCGTCTTGTTGGCGTATTTCCTCAGCGTGTGAAACCAGTCCTGGAGGAAGACCGAGTGGTTTTTCAAGCGCCTGTAAAGACCCAGGCAGGTTCAACGATCTCAGCACTTCCGCAATCTTGGTATTGAGTGCCTCCAGCTCATCGATGATGCTATTATTGACCAGCCTCGCGCGGCGATCTTCATAAATAGTTGCAGCGACGTGCACAGCATATGGCACAAGTTTCGTGAACAGCGGTTGTCCCAACTCCCCATTATCTCCGAGTGAGGACATCGGATCAGAAACCTGAGCCGGGACCTTCGCAGAAACCATATTCGCCCGATCTAGAGTCTTCAGTTCTGATTTTGGCGGTTCTGGTATCAAGTAGATCATATCATTGTCCTTCTCTGCTCTCTTGAGATCTTCTTGTACCCTGCTCTTGAGACCGTTCAAATCGCCCAACACAGTCTTGTTAACATATCTTGCCTCCTTGAGCGCCTCGGCCACGCACGAAAGGCTGTCTCTTAGCCTTGCCACCTCTTCGCCATACTTCCGCTTCTCCAAGCAATCGCAGGCGGCTCGATACTGGGCCGCAGCAGCAAAATGGTGGTGCTTCGCCGTCATATGGTGTATCCATTCACTACTCACAGCCTCCGACTGCACCCCAAAATCCTGCCCCTCAGCATAATAATCAGACACCTTCGCGGCCAATTTCGCAATCGACGCATCCTTCAGCCCATCCTTGACAGCCTTCTGCCAAAAGCACTCTTGCGCCTCAGCCAGCATAAGCTTCTCCAAGCACTCCAACGTCATAATATCCATATCCTCGGGCGGCGTCGATCTCAAATCCGGTATTATGCTCGTCCTCAAATGACTCAGCACGCCAGCCGCATGGCAAAAATAATTCGACGCAGCTCTTAATCCGTCCGGCGTACTGCGATTACTCGAGATGGCCAGTTGCGAATATACAGCTGCCAGATTCCATAGTACGTTCGCCAGCTCGAATCGAATGTTGTTCTGTGACATAGGGCGCGTGATATCGTAGCCCAGCGCGGGATACCAGGGAAATTCGACTCCGATGTCGATGGGGAATTTCCCGCTCAACCATACGAGTTGGGCGGCATAGGCTTGGAGTTTCTTGATGCCGCTGACGTGAGCTTCGACGGCATGGATGGCAGAGTTTCGGAGTTGATCTATGGTATCCAAGTCGTGCTTGAACATGTCCGGATGCTGGTCATACTTCGTGTTGATGTAGGTTTTGATGGCATCGGCGAGAGAGACATTATGGGAGCGTCGAAACGGGAGGAAGAGAATGTTGGCTCTATCTAGTGGTAAGTATATGGTATGTAGCGAGGAAACGAGAACCTACTGTGCCATGGTTCGTGGTTTGGTGTCTACTGTGCGTATGTTTACATTTGTCTGTATGAAAAGTGGGCTGAAGCGTTTTCTCCTATGACGCAGAGAGACCTGGCTTCTGCTGGTGTCGAGCATCGCGATTATCTTTCCCTTCAATAACAGTACATTCAACATTCATAACGTTCATGACACGAGAGATTACACATTTCAAAGGGCATGCCCACGGCGTATTCACAATTGGCACTTTCGCCTCACTCTTCTCGGAACCCAGTCCAAGAAGTATTGACCATAGAAGCTGTAGACAAAACATGGACCAAGAGGCTAGTTTTCACCGGCATCACCTTCGCAAGAGAACGTCTCATCTTGGCCTCTGGTCTTTCCATACTCAGATTACCTCATGTATCCAGTTCCAAGATCAGCTTCCCGGCAGAAACAATGCGTCAACTGCTTGCGCCCACAATTCCGACCTCATCAGCCTCAATGTATCACCGACCACAGACCAGGTGATATCCCCGTTTGACCACTATATAAAAGCTTGTTTCAATCCATCTCGCGGATCATTTACCGAGGGTTATCTACCAGGTCTCGTACCAATGATGAGGTACAGATTGCCCTAACTTGCTCGCCCGTGTCCTTTGGCGAATTTGGTCGCTGCGGGATTTTGTTTGATTGCGGGAATTTAGTGTTGAGAAAGATCGAGGACGGAAAGAACAGAGAAGCTTGTCCGTTGGATTTGCGAAACTCAGGCTGGTGAGGAATGTAGGAGGGAGAGTTGTCAGGAGCACGGAATGTATTGTATGATCAAGCTACGCAGCTATTACACTGCTTTTAGCCGTATCGGCGCAAGTAGGTAGGTGTTTCCTCGCAGAATCCAGGTCCACCTTCCATCATTCACACTGTGCCATAAGACTATCCCAAAACTCCGGATGTCGTCCTTGCAGACCGCTCATCTTCAAGTGTGTATCATTCTGCCCATGGTGGTTTATTCAATAGGCATCTCCTTTCCATCGGCCTCCCCAGACTTGACCTTCTTTCCCGTCTTCTTGATGGTTTGGAGGACGGTTTCGTATGGAAGGTCTTCGGTGGCTTTGACCTCGGCGGTCTGCGTCTCGAGGGATACGTCAAAGGATTCAACTCCTGCTCACAAAGCCCAGTTAGTCATTGTCTCTATCATTTTAAATGGTAGGTTGTATCGGTTGCGCGAGCAGAGCGTTGGGATAGAGGGGCAGGCGGGGTGGACAAACCGTCGAGTTTCTTGAGGACACGCTCGATGGCGCCGGAACATCCGCCGCAGCTCATGGCAACGTCAAATTTGTATGTGTGAGACATGTTATCGGTGGTCGAGAGGTGGAGTTTTGTTGTTGAGTGAGATCGTTCGTCGTTATTGAAGTAATCACGGAGGGTGTAGCGGTGAAGGTGTGGGATGGAACTACGTAGGCAGCCTCGGAGATACTTATAGTCTGGAAGTTTGGTAGAGACGGGTCTCGTGGAAGGGAAGCTAAGACTCGCGTGACAAAATGATGGTGGTACAGGTGGTTGAGTAGATTGCGTGTTTTATATCGTACAGGCTGGTCTTTGGGGAAGCGGAGTCGGGTCCCTCCTCCTAGTAGGTTACAAATCCATCATATGCTTTCCGACCTCGCCTCGCCTCTGTTTGAGAGTTGCCAATCTACTGCGACTCCTTGCGGAAACGATGAGCAAGTTTTTTGATTAGGCAAGCTTTGATCAGTCGTTTTATACACAGTATTTGTGTTAATCCCGCTCCGGCGGGAAGATGGATATCGATGCACGGATGGTAACGCGTGCCCCTCCATTTATATTTGTACCTGACTATCGCGAATTATTGTGACTCTCAAGCATAATAACTTTCACTTGGCATCACATTCCAGCCATCCGATCAAGCATATTCTCCAGCATCTCATCGGCATCGGTCTCGTGTTGAGAATGTATTGCATGTACTACGGAGGTAATAAGCCAGACATGTGAAGTGAATAGCAGCATAATTTCATAGTGGCCTAGCTAGAACAGCTCATATTCATCTTGCGACGAGGAAACCATGGTCAGTGTCAGGGAAAATGGGGATTGGGTCAAATCAACGTCATGTTGAGCCTCGAAAACTGTTTCTTAACGACAGTAAGGCGACAGGTTTTTCGTACAACCACCGACGCTCTAGAGAAGGAAAAGCCATGGTTCTCGTGAATGATTCCTTCATTGTGTCCAGATCAAAAAAGACCAGGTGCACATCATCTTGAGCGCCCTTGAGACCAACCTTCCTGGTGTGAATAGACAAATCGCATGCTTGATTATGGTTGATCGTGGCATTGAAGGGCAGCTGTGCAGTTAAGCGGACAGCCGTCCCGTGCAGAGAAACAGAAGATGGATAGTGACTTGGTCGTTATCTTCTCCCAGATGATAGAAATTGGTAACAGCAGAACTTGGCAGTCCCGGTACGATGGATGTATCATTGGGAATGATACCCAAGGAACGGACTCCATGGAAAGTTGAGGCGTTACGTACTCGCGTGACAGAGACTGTCAAAATCACTTCGTAGGAAGCCGTCATCAGCGAAATAGACGAAGCTTCGGCATGATAGATCGAGGCTGACAAGTGCGTTTCGCTTCGTACAGGGTCACATTCACTAATTTCAGTGAGCTCAAGAATATGTAACCACAGCTGATTCCCAGGATGTCAGAGAGACCATAACGGCCCCAATCAATACCAGGCGCCCAGCAAAGGGTGCGTCGTGTCTACGTTCGCGCGAAAACAGCATCGATATCGAATATCAAGCTGCCGCAGTAATGATGTGAATCTTTTCGTTGCGAACGAGAATCTTGAAGAAGAAGAAGAGGACGAGAGAAAGAAATTTCATATGAGCAGCACCGGATATTCCTCGGATAAGCTAGTCTTAATTGAGCTTCTAGCGTGGATGAGCATGGCTTGGAATATCTGGCCGAAAGGACGGCAATGAGATGGCGACGTCTACCACACATTGGAGCCTCGAACTGATTCTGATCGCGGAATAATCAAGGTGGCCTTTTGAGTGCTCTTGAAAGAACCAACTAATATCCAAAGCGACCTCTACGACTCGACCCTCGTCATAAACCCCCCGATATCCATCTCCATCTCCACACCACTCCCGAAGGGACCTCGACATTTCCCTAGCCTTTGTAGTTCGCATAAAATGAACATGGACTTCGACGCGTTGAAAGATCAGTGGAGTCAGATTGAGGAGCGCGATGGCATTCGTCTTAGTTGGAACACCTTTCCAAGCTCGCGGATGGTACGTCCTCTTGTCCAAATATCCACGTTGGCAATTCTAATCTTTTATAGGAAGCATCGCGCCTCGTCGGTTGGTGGATCTTGTGTCACTATAACTACCAATATCTAATTGTACACTCATAGTCCCGATCGGTGCCCTTTATACTCCATTGAAGGAGACTGAATCACCACTATTGCCGTACGAGCCTGTATCGTGCAAGGCTCCATGTCGTGGTATCCTCAACCCATTTTGGTACATCATTTTCCCAGACACATATTGAGGCCAGTCACTAATATGTGTATAGCCAAGTCGACATGCGAGGACGTCTTTGGATATGCCCCTTCTGCCTCCAGCGCAACTCCCTCCCTCCACACTACAAAGATATCTCTCAAGATGCCATCCCCCCAGAGCTCCACCCAAACAGCACTACAATCGAATACAGGCTGGCGAGACCTGCACCATCTGCACCAATCTTCCTTTTCGTTGTGGACACATGTCAGGAAGACGACAGTTTGCAGGCGCTCAAGGACTCGATCCTCGCGACTTTGCAGTTGCTGCCACCACACGCACTGGTTGGTTTGATTACATATGGCACAATGGTGGGTGACGTTGGACTTGATTTTAGACTTGGAAATGCGCTAACATGTTGACAGGCACAAGTCCATGAGATTGGATATACCGAATGTGCTAAATCATTTGTCTTCCGTGGTAGCAAGGATTACACTAGCAAGCAGGTCCAGGAGATGCTTGGTTTATCTCCAGCGAGTCTCCGACCTGGTGCTGGCATACCACAACAACCTGGCCGAGCCCCTCCTCCCACTGGCCCACACGCTCGATTCCTGCTTCCCCTGGAACATGCCGAATTTCAATTGACCAGCACCATCGAGCAGCTCCAGAAGGATCCATGGCCAGTTGCAAACGACAAGCGAGCGCTAAGATGCACCGGTGTGGCCTTAAGTGTAGCCATTGGTCTTCTCGAATCTTCATTCCAGAACGCGGGAGGACGCATCATGCTTTTCACTGGTGGGCCTTGCACGGAAGGCCCCGGTATGGTTGTTGGACCTGAATTGCGAGAACCTATTCGATCGCATCACGACATTGAGAAGGACAACATCAAATACTACAAGAAAGCATTAAAGTTTTACGAGCACCTGGCAAAACGAACAGCTCACAACGGCCACGTTGTGGATATCTTCGCGGGTTGTCTTGATCAAGTTGGTCTGCTTGAAATGAAAGGACTGTCCAATAATACCGGTGGAAACATGATCCTCACAGACAGCTTCACATCGTCAATGTACAGGCAGTCACTACTCCGAATTTTCGAAAAAGTCGATGTCGAAGGCGCAGAATCACAGTTGCTAATGGGTTTCAATGCTTCGCTCGAAGTTTTGACCACCAAGGAACTCAAGGTCACTGGTTTAATAGGCCACGCCGTTTCGTTGAACAAGAAGTCTGCATCTGTGGGTGAGACTGAATGCGGTATTGGAAATACTTGTTCGTGGAAAATGTGCGGTATTGATCCAACGTCGAGTTATGGCATCTACTTCGAAATGGCCAGTCAACCAGGACCAAGTCAAGTTCAACAAGGACCCCAAAAGGGCATGATCCAGTTCCTCACATACTACCAGCACTCTTCCGGACAATTCCACCTGCGTGTAACGACGGTGGCACGCAATTTGAGCGGACCTTCCGGAGACCCTGCCATCGCTCAGTCCTTTGATCAAGAAGCTGCTGCTGTCCTCATGGCGCGAATTGCCGTGTTTAAGGCAGAGGTCGATGACGGTCCAGATGTTCTCCGATGGGTTGATCGCATGCTTATACGACTGTGTTCGAGATTTGCCGAGTACCGAAAGGACGATTCTTCTTCCTTCAGGCTGGAGAAAAATTTCACCCTTTACCCGCAATTCATGTTCCATCTGCGCCGAAGTCAATTCTTACAGGTTTTCAACAACTCTCCCGATGAGACAGCATTCTACCGTCACGTTGTCAACCACGAGGATGTCAGTAATTCACTTATCATGATCCAGCCTACGTTGGACGCCTACCGAATCGACCAGGAAGAGGCCGAGGCTGTGTTGCTTGATTCCACCTCCATTCAACCTGACACTGTCTTGCTTCTCGACACATTCTTCCACATTTTGATCTTCCACGGTGAGACTATCGCAGCATGGAGAAAAGAGGGATACCAGGACAACCCAGAATACGCCAATTTTGGAGAGCTTCTCCAGCGACCAAGAGAAGACGCCAAACTGCTCATCCAGGATCGATTCCCGCTCCCTCGATTCATTGTATGCGACGCCGGTGGATCGCAGGCTCGTTTCCTGCTATCTAAGCTCAATCCTTCGACAACGCATACGACTGGCAGCTACGGTGGTGTCGCACAGTCCGCGCAGACGATCTTTACTGATGATGTCTCACTGCAGACGTTCATGGACCATTTGATGAAGTATGCTGTTTCCCCATAAACATATTGTTATCACATTCTAATCATAATTTTTAGGCTCGCTGTATCTGGTACTGGATAGATGATAGACCATGATGGGTGGTGAACATGGTTGCGGGGATGCCTCCAGCGAAGGCAAGAGTGCTTCCGGTCATGAAATTTTCTGGCCTGTAGTTGTCTGTTCCACAGATCCTGAAGAGGTGAACATAGGCTTTAGCGTTGAGACTTGTTTGTATTTATGTGTTTTCAAGATGTTACCTGCTAGTCAATTGCGCTGCTCGTTCCTCCGCTGGCATTTGAGAGAGTGGCCAAGCAAGTACCGTATACATTAGTGGTCATATGTAGGTTGCCTTCCATTCCTAGTCCAAGATATTGGTGCTGTTTCTTCCATGTGGGCCCAGCCTTGTGCGAGTTCCATATGCTGCATCAGATGTGAGACGAATTGAGGGTTTTTGTACCACACGATCCGGTAGAATTAAAGAAGATAAAGAAAATTTCCTTCCACTACTTCTTGACGTTACATAGATGTGTGCCCGATTTCGCACTATCGCATTGACAGTCTTATTCTTCTTGCCCTACTCTTATTGTGGCTGAGGCCAAAACAATCGTGAATGAACTGACCCTTGTAAGTTTTGAACTCCACCCGACCAAATCGCGCCGCCATCATAGCCCACGCCTACCTACGCCCACCTCTTGCTGTGTCAACACTTCGACCCCAGCATCTCCCCTCCCCACTCCCTTCTTCGATACTTAACAATCACCTCCCTCACCCTCCTCCCTGGACCACTCTTCCACCTGCTCGACAATCATAATACGCGCCCCTGAATTGCCGCGACGATGACGGACATCATGCCTCAGGGCGGCGACTTCAGTTACCAGGACGTCGATATGGATATTGATATGAGCTATATGGACCAGGATACTGTGGAAAATAATGTCTATCCTGACAACGTGAGGCTATGGAACGTCTTTGGGACTTGAAGAGAAGCTAATTGTGGTGCGTAGGGCACGACGGGTGGTAATGCTTTTGGTACCTCCAACGGACAGGGCTTTGGGAATGTGGGAACTTCGAGCTTCGAGAATTCAAACGTACAAATGACGAATGGAAACCCTTTCGCGAGCATAGACAACTCGACTGCTGAGGCTGTGCCAGAAAAGGTTCACTTGCGCGGTCTCGACACTCTCGACACTGGCAATATCAAGACGTTTGCGGAACTATACTTTCCTTCAGAGCACTTTGTGCGCGTAGAATGGGTAGACGATACGGGCGCCAACTTGATCTACGACACCGTTGACGCCGCTCTCGATGCGCTCGTTGCCTTCACATCGGACAACGTCGATTCCTCAAGCCTTCACCCACTACAGCTACGACCTGCGAAACCACTCACACTTGAGAAAGATGGTCAGACACAGAGGTACGAGCTTTCGTTACGATCTGCAACAACGGCCGATGTCAAAGTCAAGAACGCCCGCGAGGCGAGCAGATTCTACTTGATGAACCCGGACAAAGACCCGCTGGAGAGACGACAGAAGCAGGGACGAAGACGACCGCGAGGTGATCGGGATACAAGCGAGAATGGCGAGTATCGCAATATGCGCTACGATGACAAAGAGCACAAGAGACGGAGACAGGATGATGAATTCGATGCAAGTATGTACGATGATGATGCGGGAACTGGCTCAGCAGACGATCAAGACCGGAGAAAGCGTGTTCGATTTGGCGGGCGCAAAGATGAGGACTTGTTCGCTGGTAGCAACGGCCGCCTACGTAACCGCAGCGCTTCACCTCCTCGCGACGGAGACGGTCGTTACGGATTTGGCTCGGATCCAGACGAATCATCAATCCGCCGTAAGATTCGCCAACGCAGTCTTACACCTCCGCGCCTTCGAAATCCACCCGTCTCAGCTCACACAGTAATGAACACTGGCAAAGAGTTGTTCCCACTTACCAAAGGACCGAGAAATCTTGGACCTTCTCCCGTTGCAGACGAACTCTTCCCTGAGAAGCTTGGCAATCCTAAGGAACTATTTCCTAACAAGAAGATCAACCACCATCGACGCAGCAATGCCATTGATGCCTCGCCTGAGCAGTATACTGGCCACGAGCGCTCGCCGAGTCTGAAAGATCGTATCTCAGGCGCCTCAGGCAGTCTAGCCGATCGCATAACCGGAGGACCAGGGAGCAGCAGACTTGCCGACAGAGTCTCAGGCCGCCCATCATCTTCGAACAGCAACAGCGAGTTCAACATTCGTGGATCGGCGCCTATCAATGTTCGTGGGGCACCTATTAACATCCGCGGCGCGGCGCCCATCAGCATCAAGGGCTCAGGTGGCATGAGTGTTAGAGGAGCGGCGAGAGATGATGATAGGATGGATCATGATGGCAGTGCCCCGAAAGAGTTGTTCCCGCATCTTCACCGTGCGAAGGGTGGAAACCAGGGCAAGGAGTTGTTTGCTGAGAAGTTGAAGGGTAGAGGTGGACCTAGAAGGGCTGCTGCTAGTTTCTTCTGATCGTTTATAGGAGAGAGAAGGGTAGTTGGGATAGTGTATGAGATAGACGATGGGTTGATACTCCACTATTTAACGCTGGGATGAGGTATAGATATGGCGTTTCTCTGTATGGCGGGATACCATGGGTGGACGCTTGCTTTGCATTTAACACGGGTTATCGGCATTGTGGTGGGCAGGCCATGGAAGCTGGACGGTTAACAATTTGTTGTATGATCGGATGGGCTTTGCTGTCTTCTGGTGGACTTGACGAATGCAATTGTTCTCGAGATGCTGATCACGCTTTCACTAGCGAAACCTGCCATGGTGTATTTGTCCTTGTGTATAATTAAATTGAATTCAGTTCCTGCATCTGCTGTATTGACAGTTTGTATTACATTCGCTTCACGCCTGGGTTAATAAGCATTCGAGTCCATCATCCTTTGCGCCTGGCTCTTGCATCTCGGAACCATCGCATACTCGCCTAACCTTGGGGAAATCCCATCGATGGAGCACATTACATGTTAGATTAGGATAGATTCGGAATCTACCATTGACCAACTACTATCTTCGATGGAATGGGTGCGTATATCTCTCTTTTATTGTGTTTTATTTGTGTGCTGTGGTACGTTTGACTGCTTTGTCAAGTCCGATTCCTTTTCTTGTTTATATATGCATGAGGTGCCCAGTGATTGACGTCGACAACACTCATTGCAAGTAGATTGTCCTTTTCTGAACTTCCTAGAGGGTCTTGAATAGGTACCGGTTTCTCTTGTTTACCCACACCGAAGTATATATTATCTACAGAAAAAAGGTGATTCCCGACCAGGTGCGAACGAATTATATTAGATGATGCTGGATACTGGTTACGGGTAACGCGTGATGGCAGCTCGTTATCTCCGCTGTTCGATTGTCGGCCGGGTTGAAAGGTAGTATCATATAGTACTCGTTTAATGACAAGGACGGCAGTGAAGTAGGTGGGTGTGATACTTTGAGTAGTGATGGCATGGTGTATGGCCGACGATGGTTCAATCCATATGCCGAAGGTTGCGGGTAACGCGACGTCCTTTATTCCCGCGCTAGTTGTGGGTACGGTATTGATAGGTATGATAACGACGGTATATGTTTGACTGGCATGGGAAATATGATAATCTCAAGCCTCATGATGGGCGCGCATCAGCGGGAGTGCATCCAGGTTCAATTCCTGTCCCTGTCCAATGCATGAAGACAATCGACTCCATATAGATCGAAGCAAAAGCTATATTACATGGCCAAAGTAAATTTCCAACGCCATTGTTTCTTCCTCTTTTTGCCTATATTTATTCGTCCTTCCTTGTGGGTTTGTTTCGGCGACTCATGAGGTGTGCTTTTTGGGTTAGGTGCGTATCTACACCTTTGTTTCGCTGGAAGTCGTGCCGCTGGAACAACGTTTCTTGTTGATCAGCGGATTCTAGAAGGAACACTAATAATTCCTTTCACAACAATCTTCTTTCAAAGATACGGACGCAGTGTAATCAAGTCGAATAAGCGTGTTGTACTAACGCGATGGCAAACCGACGGCTAAGCGTACAACTTATTTTTTTCGTCCTTACCACTGGCATGTATAGATGATTTTTCATGCTGGGCTGATCTTTCTGGTCGAATAAGTATTCTGTTCTCCCTCTTTGTGAAGATTATCCAGCAGCAGCAGAATTGCAGAAGAAGGTACTTCTTATTCATTCATTTCTTGTCCTGTCGCTCGATCTCGATCTTGATCATCATTCATCATGAAGAGCCTCATTCTTTTCACGTTGGCACTGTCAGCAGTTGAGACTGCGGCTAAACCTTTTCGCAATGCTGTGAGGTCGGCTCATAGGGCTAGCGTTGAGAGGGCTTTGCTGGAGGTTGGACCTGATGGGAAGGGACCTGGTGGAGCGATTTGTGTTGGTAAGTCGGACGCTTTTTAAAACATTGATCTGAAAGCATACTGATTGGTTTTCTAGGACCTGGTGGCAAAGTTGCTGATGTTCCTGGAGCTGCGCCAAGGAGACAGGTGATGAAGTCGGACGTGGAAGCTATCGAGGGTGCCGGAAAGGTCCAAAAGGTCAAGATGAGGTATGTGATCGCATATCGACAACTTGGACTCCTTCAACATGCTAATGTTCGATAGATATGGTCCTTACTCAGTCCCAAATATGATGAAGAAGTCCGTCATGGGCGAAGGCGGCGCGCTTTGGAACTGTGGTGACGCCGAAATTGAAAAGCCATGCGAGGAATGCACGCTTCTTGGTCTAGAAGCTGGCCTGGAATATGCCAACGGAACCAACGCAAACATCGACACGGGCATGTGGATGCATCACATGGTCGCCTTTACCGTCGGACCTGGTCGTTGGGATCCAACTTGCCTCGACCAGCCAACCTCGCTGCCCCATTTCGCCGTTGGCTCCAGCCCAAGCCAGTCAGAACGCAGTTTCTCGTCCGGAAATGAGAGAACCCGAATGAGTTTGCTTGGGCGCAAAGGGTTTGAAGATGGAAACAAGGCCGGATATCATTTGCGCAAAGAGGACCAGTACCGTTTCATCGTGGATCTTATGAACATGAACATGGACGACCGAACGGTGTATTTGACAATCACCTATGATCTGATCGACGGGCCAATGCCAAAGGGCTGGGGTCACCTCAAGCCAGTTTGGTTTGATGTCGACCAATGCGGCATGAGCGAGGTTCCAGCGACCAACCAGGACGGCAAATACACCCTTACCGCTAAGCCATGGAAGCCGAACTTCCAAGGAGATATCATCGGGATGGGATCTCACCTTCACGACGGAGGAGTGAACATCAACGTTCTCGTCAACGACAAAAGTGTCTGCGACAGCCAAGCAAAGTATGGAGAGAACTCACAGTATATATTCAAAGACGCCAAGAATACCATGCCAGGAGGAGAGAAGGTTGCCGAAAAGCACATTTCGAGTATGAGCACATGCTACTACGAGGGTGTTGGAGTGAAGAAGCTTGATCCATCGCAGACTTGGGGCATGACAGGTGATTACGACTACAAGAAGTTCGAGGGCAATTTGGAGGGAGATGGTGACCAAGCTGGTGTGATGGCCATTGCAATCATGTTTGTCAAGGTCCCAGAGCAGAATGTGCCTATGCCCGCTGTCAAGCCGGCGCCAGCAGCTCCAGCCCCAGCTCCAGCTCCAGCGAAATCGTATTGAGCTGTGTCATTGATGAGGGTGATGAGTTTCGATGGCGTTTTATATACAGGCTGATTATAGCATTTCAGGATGGAATTGCTGGTATTTTCTAGACGGTGGGGGCCAGTAATTAGTTTACAAATAATCTTTTTGTATTCATTCATCGCGCCTGCACAATCTGTTCACAGTATCAGTGTTCATCAGCTTCCAGTATGTATCATTCTTCTCGGAACTTGTGCTTGCCCAATTTAAGATCGGTATCGAGAGTTCTCAGGCAAACTTATAAAACCTGATTTTGCTGGGAACTTGACGCTGTCCATCTCAGCTTCCAGATAGTGTAACGGGGTAGATATTCTACACCGACAGAGGCATTGAAATGATGGAGCCACTTTGCCTGCTTTCCTCAAATTTTACGGCAGGGATAACGCTGAATCTTGAAGGAAAGGGTGTGATGTCGAGTTGGTGGTGACGAGTATGGCTCTTTATCCATATGGCCTACTGGCGCCATATCCGGAGAGTCGCTCGTGGCATACCGCCGACCTTGACATGGGGAGAGTGAAGATGGGGAGAATGAGGGTGAGCTTGGAAAGAAAGAAAGAAAGATAGGATAGCGGACGGAGATGGTTCGCACGACGGAGATAATTCGGAGCTTAGATAGCTGAATTCGGAGTTATCACCGTAGTTCTGCTTTCTGCGCTCTCTTCCATCCTCCGATCTCTGTTTTCCGCTTGATACAATTAAGTAGAGATCAACCTCGATAATTTGATACTAAGATTCGCGACAAACGTCGCTATAAAATTTATCGATATCATTCTGGACGCGGGTGACTTAAAATCCAACGATAAGATAATCTTACTTTGGACTTTCAGGATGCTTGCAAGGGGATTGTAGTAAATGTACTACTTGAAAAAAATACTTTCTAAGGAGGCAAAATCTCGAAGAGATATTCACCCAGAGCACAAAGACTTAGCAATTTCCTGGCATTGAGAGTTCCAGCTAAAAAATAAAAGAGACTGTAAGATACCAACGATATCAGAATCCTTGCAGAAAATAAAGGGTGCAATTATAACGGCGCGGGTGGGGAGGTAGAAGGAGATGGGTATGGTCAACTCATACTAATACATCGGTTGTGGAGGACACGATGATTGGTTATAAGGGTTTTTGAGGCGGTGGATGGTGGTATAGAGGTGGGAAGTTCGAATGAGGATGGATATAAGGAATTTGAGAGGAGGGAGGGGCTAGAGCTTGTTTATGCGATGGGGGAGGTGAGGATATAGAAGAGATGAATGTAGCGGTTTAAACATGTCGGGTTTCGTCTTCAGATGATGTTAGATAATACTGGTTAGATAGTTGTTTGTCGAGGAAACGTTAAAAATATACTTGCGATTTCTTCTTGGTATGAATATCGGGTCTGGCCTTCGAGAGCCAAGGGATGTTGTTTGAATACGAGGTCGTCTGTTGAAGAGATTCTGGCAATGTCGAGATCGTTTAGAGGATGGGGTATCGATCATACATCGAAGGTCCTAGGTCTCGCATCGATCACAAAAAGTTTCTGATGATGTTTTGTCCTCACATGGTTGAAAAACTGGCGGCAGCGATCTCTGATTAGACATTCTGAACTCTTGTGAGTATTGGGAAATTACCAGGGGACCTTGGAGATGAGTGTGACGAGAATGTATCCGATTAGCAAGTCATGTTTATCTAGAAGCTCAAAACCACTAGAAACCAGGCCACAGTCATGACAAGCTCAAAGAGCTAAGCCCACAAAGTGGTGGCATATCTCAAGACAAAACGTGACGCTTCTCCTCGTCCTCTGATCCATCCTCCGAGCTCATCTCTTCCTCTTCGAGATACTCATTTGCATCTTCGAATTCCTCATCCTCCTCTCCTTCACCGTCTATGTCCGCATACATGAACTCATCATCATCGAGGTCTTCTTCTTCCTTAATTACCTCTTCTCCACCGCCTACCATCGCCATCTTTTGCACAGTCTCGCTATCATTGTGCTTTGTAAAGAAGGAGTGCGTTTCCTCGAGGGCTTTTCCAAGCGCAACAAATCCGACGGGGCTGTGAGCGATATCTTGCTGTTTGCGACGCATTGCTGTCCACTCCAGCAGAAAAGCGCGAGGTTTTGCAGTGAACTTGTAAACCTTGTCCTTTGTCGTAGCAGATCTAGTTCCATCACTGACAACCCTCTTACTCGATGTGCGTTCGATCTTTTTGATGGGGTCAGGAAGCTCGGCAGCGCCCTCCTCAACGTTCTCGTCTTCAGCGACAGCAGCAAACTCTTCCTCGGAGCTAGTATCGTCCTCTTCAATTGAGCCATCGCCGTCGATCAAGTCGTCGTCGGTCAGACCTAGGAAGTCGCGTAGTTCCTGGTATTCTTGCCACTCGAAATAAAGCCGTCCAGCAATCAGACCGAGTTGTACTGTCAACCAGGTGGGTGCCTTGAAGTCAGCTGGCATAGGAGGGGTCGAATGGAAATCTAGATTGCCAAAGTTGGCTAGCATCCGCTTGGTGATGGGCGCCGAATAATTAACAAGATGGACTCGTGGATCTTCCATGCGCCGACAGATGTGAATGAGCTGCTCAGCTTCTTCAGGACACACGAGTAAAGCAGTCTCGGATAGTGTGCTATAGAGCAAGAACTGGACAGGACGCTGGATAAACAATTAGTCATGGTGTTGGAGCTGTGGGGAAGGTATGACCTACAATGTAAGAGTCGCAAGGTCTGTTGTACTGCACTAAAACGGTGCTACTGAACTGCATCGTGCTAAAGATGGGAGATTGTGTGGCCTGCTTGCTGATGCCAAATTTCTTCCCTATCTTCGAACGTTGCAAGCCCTCAAAGGCTTGCTCGTAAGCATCAGATCTTGCGCGTAGAACACCGGTTTCAACAAAGGCGATGACATCTTTGCTCAGGCCACCGTAGCGCATCGGGTGGTATCGTGGTGGTCTCTGAAGATTTCTCACCTGTTGGACGTTGACTTCCACTTGAACTGAAATGAAAGTCAGCATAAAATCGTTGCCCCTCAGGTACAAACAAAGTGAAATATTCATCACCAACTTGAGATCGATATCGATATATTTCTGGCAGTTGACAGTTCGAAATTGCCAGAAATTTAGCAATATCGATAAAATTTTGAACAGTATATTTCCGAGACAGTGGTTGAGAAACATACCTTCACGCTCCTGCTCAACTTCTACCAATGCCGAACCATGGACTGCATTGCAATTATCCTGATATGCCTTTCGTCGTTGATTCAGATTCTTCATGAAAGCGGCGATTGGTGGGGTGTAATTTGGTCTCGAAGAACCTGCCTTGGATTTTGTGTTGGGCTCGTAGAAGTCTTCTAAAGTTTTCTTTTCGGTCTGCCGAACAATCTTGAGGTACGAGTTCTGTTCTTCCGGATCGTTCAACAGCTTGGGATGAGCGATTTGCGCATTTGTGCGACGACAATAATCTTCGCCCATTGAGTAAAAAAGTGGGAAGAGAGATTCCAGGCTTTGGCAGGTACTGTCGAGTAACCAATGAACAACATGAGCCGAGTCCACTCGGTCACCAGGACCTAGCTTATGTAAATCGAGAATGCTGTTGTGGACTTCTGGAGGAGCAAAAAAGGTGACGGATTGGGTGGTGGACAATTGTCTGCATCTCATGGCTCCTTGAACCAGCGCATCCTTTTGTAAGGAGACGCCTAAAGTGACCGCAGCTTTTGCGTTAGCCGGAAGTTTCATGTCCTATATCAGAAATTAGTCCATTTTAATGTCAAGTATACGTACGCTAGAAGAAACTCACGATACCACGCGAATGCGAGTGGTCTATGTAGACAATCAAATCAGTGAGGTCCTCGGCAAATGGCGTGGCTGCTAATTGTTCAGATTTGCCCTGCCTGAATAACACGATGGCTCTATTCTGTGAGTCAAAATAGACAGCTGCAGTCGCCTCCGTGTCGATATCCAGCCAGGTTCGTGCGACTTCAAAATTCGACATCTCCAGAATGGTGGCTCCAGTGTCGATCAAAACTCTGATCTTGCTCTGATTGAGTTTTCTCAGCATCCCAGTTTCTGGCAGTCGTCTACCGTTGATGTCTCTCAGGACCTCGTAGCCACGGTTTCGGGGCTGAAGGAAGTAAGAGAGAACCTCTGCAGAAGTATGTACCAGGCTTGGAAGATCCTGTTGGCTTATACTCAAGGGTAGAGAATCACGCGTATCGTTTGTTCCAGAAAAGCCTGTGGTCAGACGGGCCTTGGGATTGGTGATCGAAGTCGTTGGGAGGTCCCAGCCAGAAGCTTGCAGTCTTGTGGAGAATTGCTTGGCATGTCTAGGAAACACGTATGTGTTGAGGAAGAAATCTATAGCCGTGGTATCGAACGCGATTGCGCGATGGATCTCGCCGACCTGATAAGGGTCATCCGTGTTGATAGCATCGTAGTCTCGAAGAGCGCCTGTCAGATTAATTGAAGACTGAATCATTTGTTCATAAGCGCGTCCGGGATTGTCATGCTTCGCAATAGCCTCTAGGTTCTCCCTAACTTGAGAGATGGTGAGACCCGTGTAGTAAGTGGCAAGGATGGTGAATAAGATTGCAGAGTCTGGATGTCCATATTCACTCTGTTCAGAAGCAACTCCCCTTGAGGTAAAGGGGACAGCGATGGGATCTCCTGTTTTCATGACTGATTAGCAACTTTCTTCAATAATTTCCAAGTATGATAGCATCTAGAATCTTAGACATTGGCTTAATACGTAGGCTCTGCCAACTTGAGATGGATATCGTTGCATCTCCGGCAACCTCAGGAACAAAGTCCGCCAGAGATCAATCGATAACCAGCTCAAGTTGCAGATGATAATGTCAATCTAGCGAGCACTCTCAAAGGGGACGACTTACTTCGAGGATCGATACCATACTCGACATACCATCGCTTCTTCAGGGTATGGAGAAGAATCCGGTGTACGAGCAGACCGCGGAGCAGCATCACTCGCTTTCTCAATTCTGGCCTATCTGGAAACAGTCCTCGAACCTCGTCGACTATCTGCTGAGGCACTGTGGATTGAGAAATGAAAATCTTGATGGCTTTTCGTTGCGGGTTGGTGAAATCGCGAATGGGCATGATGGCACTCCTCCCTGAACAAATCTCTGAGGTGATTCCAGAGATCAACTCATTTTCAACTTCACTTTTGAGGAAAAAAATGAAAGGAAAGCCTCCGGAGCTCCGGCTGATCACTTCCACACTATGAGGGAAGCGCTTCTGTAGATATGGAAGCCACTTCCGTACCAGGGACAGAACCTGCTCTGCGGTTTGCCAGCGTTGTGAGCCACCATCGACCAAAGATAAGCTCCCTGAAGGATAGACCAAAGCAGTTCGAACGGAGAGGACATCGTCCGATTCATCAATAACGCTACGAGCATGGCTATCCAGCCATTCTTGGCCCTGTATCATAGCACCTGCTTCTTCTTGGCGTAGATCCGACAGTCGCTGAACCCCACAGAGCTGGAAGGATAATATATGACCAGGAGCGCAGATCATCACTCCCTGCGCTTTCCGAATCGACTTGTGGATGCCAATGTAGCGGTGAATGGTGTCTAAGGAAGAATCTGTCTTTCGAGAGAAGGGCAAATGTCTGATGGGACGGCCGACCAAGCCACCAATGTGACTGAGGAGCAGTGAGCTAGTCTGTGGAATGAGCGATTTTGGCACAATGATGCGGACGAGGTTGTCGCCATCGGCAAGATGGGCCGCTACGATTGGAATGATTGCGCTAGTTTTGCCTTCGCCGCAATTGAGCTGGAGCAACGCGTTCGAGTCCGATTCGGGTTGTATAGTCGCCCTAGCTACAGTGACTTGTTGGTCTCGTAGTAGAATATTAGCGTCGAGTTCGAAAAGTAGCCAGTCGGGATGGTCGATAGGCCGCCAATTTCCATGTCCTTCATTCTTCTGCTCAGCAGCTACTTTTGTCAAGGTTTCTTTCTGGCGTCCATCCTTCATTCTCAGTGTCTTTTGTAGTTGGGTCAACGCCGTTGCATAGTCGACTAGTGCTTGTTTCATTCCCTCGCCAAAAACACACCCTGATATCGACCGTAACAGTTCAAGGATACAGTAGGTAGACGTGCATGGCCACAAACGAGCAGCTTTCAACCACTGCGCTCGAGGTTCCTGAGCTTCGAAAGCCTTGCAAAGACTAGTGCGCTTCTGATCGACTGAGGCTTCAGCATCTGAAAGCATGATCAAGATTTGATCAAGGGTTGGTACTGGCCGTCCTCCCACGACGTTTCTATTTCCAGCTTTGTCGTATGCCTCAAGACTCACTTTTAAAGCCTGTGCGTAGACTTTCCGAACGGTGGAATCAGAAGCGGCGACTGTCTCTATGATTTCATTCAGCTCGCCAATTTCTCGTTGGAAAGGTTGATAAGAAGGCGCTGTTGCTGCAAGGCGAGTCTGAGGCCTGTATGCGAAATTACCCATCTTTGGAGCCGGGTTAGGCCTCCCTGGGAAATGTTAGAAAAGTATCATCGAAGTCAAATGTCATTGTGTTATCCGCAATACCACATCGATATTAATAAATTGCCAGGAATTTAACGATATTGATCTCAAGTAAGCAGAGCGTAGTTTGACAGCTACTGATGTAATGAAGTGACTCTGTTGGTGATTTTTGCTTACCAAGAATTGCAGTGGGAAACAACGGTTGAATCGCCTGAGCACCATTGGGACGAAGGGCGAGGGTCGCCTCTTTGCGTGTCGTCGAAACGTCTGGCCCAAGTTTTCGAACAAGGTCGCGAGTGAGATCAATGATCAAATGGCCAGAACTTGATCGGCTTGACAAGGTCTCAGGAAGTTGTCGACCAGGCAAATCTATTAGCGGGTCCTGACAGAGATGATCATTCATAATCTCTTGGACTCGAACAACATAGGCGGCGAGCTGGACATTCTGATACAAGCGAAGCCATTCCCCCTCGACCAGTCTCAAGGCTTTTGCGACATCAAGCATAGTAGAGGCGACAAAGTCGACCGTGGTTGGCTTCTCCGATGGCCACTGCGATATGAGAAATTTTGCCAACTTTGTGCTTTCGAAATTGATCTGCTCTTCACGCTCTGCCATCATAGCATTGAGCGCCGGGCGCGATAAAGAGGTTATCTCATTTCTGGATACAGGAGGCGCTGCTTGGTTCAAGATGGGTACCAGCAGATTCACCGTGGGCGTTTGATGTCGACGAAAATGGGTGTAAGAGCGCCACTTCAAAACATCCAGGCTCTTGAGGTCTTCTAGAAAAGCGAATGCCAGCCAGGTCTTGAGTGCTTTGACGTCGATACGGCCGAGCCTGAATAGTGCAAAGCTGAAAACGAGGTTGTATCTATCTTCTTTGCACTGCTTTTTACAGTATTCAACCACGGGTCCGAACTCCAGACCGAACCGAACGTTGACGCAAGTATTGATGGAGAAAGTAGGATCAAACACGCGTTGAAAACCTCCCAGCTGTTCACATTGTTCAAGCATTGAGGCAAGATCCTGAGGCACTGCGAAATCTGAAGGCCATCGTCGGATCAGATCCACGATCTCAAAAATTCCGCACCGCTCGCTGCTGGCAGACACAACATGCCTGGACTGGTATTGGTACTCTTTTGAAGGAGGCAATTTCTCGGAGAAAGCGTTGGGGCGCTCAAATTTTGAACGTCGGATGATTGCTCGGCGGATCAGCTGAACCTCAGGCTCTGTAAGGTTTAGGTTTGCGAGTTTAGTCTATCACGCGGGTCAGTACGGGCACCACATATATCAGAGTCCTGAAACACAAGACCGATGATGATAACTTTCTAGCCATTCTTTCGGGGAATGTGCCAGGAAATTACCAACATCACAGTAAGGTCAAGCGCCATTCGAGGGAATCGGTGTTGTGGTGGGCAAAGATTCAACCTACCTGCTGTTCAGTCGTTGCATGAAACACCACCAGAGAATCAGATGCCTGGTATATGTTGTTGACCAGAATACGGTACTCATCCCGTTGTATTGCCAGCGTCAGTCCAGTCATGAACGTAGCTTTCTGCATCGAGTGGAGATCCGGCGGGTAGAACTCGCGGGATGGCGAAAGCTGGGCGATCATATTGAGAGCTGCACATGCGTTCGGACGCAGAGGAATATGTGGCTGACATTGGGCCGATTTAAGAATTTTGAAGGCCTGCTCGCTACCAGTCTGGCCGGTGAGGTCGTCGGGGATGATGAAGGATGTGATAGCATGCATCAAGGCCAGCTGATACTGGATCGAGGGCTCCATTGCTCCTGTAAGCCTCCCAAGCACTCTATCAATTTGGTACTTCACATATGAGCCTGAAGGCTTAAACCAAACGGTTGGATGTATGCCCCTCCTAGTGGAAGTAACCCCTGCAGGGATCAGCGTTGGGACAAGCACTGCCCGATTGGAAGGGTTGATTTTGTCTCGAACCACCAGACTGGAGCGCAAACCATATATACAACCCGCATTCTGGTTCTCATCGATCTGGAATTTCAGAGAAGGGGATTCAAGGAGATGGTCGTTGCCAACTCTGAATACTAGTTCCAAACGTCGAAGATCCACCGTAAGAGGTCCGTTGGGAGGTTGATACACGGTTATATGACCCGGACTTTCGAATCCGTCGAAAATTCTTACGACTTTCTTCGACAACTCAGAGTATGGGTCGATCAGTCTACTGCCTTTGTTTCGCTCTGCAATGCGAGTCGTGAAATTGAGAAACCAGTTGTTGCGAGCTTCGAACCAGACCTTATGCTTTTTCCGAATTTCCACAACGCAGGTAGCTATGTTGAACCAATGAAAGCACTCATTGATGAGATTGAGAGGTAGGTCTGAACCAAACTCGCTACAAAACTCCTCTCTCGGCACGAGTTCAAGCAATATTCCGTCTTTGAAAGCTCTGACAATTGTTGCACCATTGCGCGTGCCGACGTGAACGCTGTATCCGTTCTGGTTCATAGTCAAGGCATAAGTCATGCCGGGAAGATCCGAGGGAGCGACTTGAAGATGTGCGTCACCGAATAGCTCGCGAATAATTGGCGATTTCCGGTAGGTGTCCGACAAGCGGCCTAGCGTTTGGTTGTTGATAAGAAGATGGCCGTCAGTCAGGTGAAAACTCACAGTTTGAGGTTCTGCAAAAGGATTGGAACGAATCTACACGATCGATTAGCTAATTGTATCAAGTGTTGAATTAGACGTAAAGTTGCTCAGGTCGAAATCGAAGTGCAAAATTTCTGGCGATATTTGCAGCGCGAGGTTCTAGAAACCAGTGCTATCGATATTTGATCTGAAATTGGAAGATTGCCAGAAAATCATTGATATCAATCTTGGTTCAGAGGCGGTCATTCCAAAATCGGTATCACCAAGTCTCTAGCGATATCATTGAAGGATTGCCAGAGATTCATTGACATCGATCTCGAAATGATCGTTCCGAAGTGATTTGGACCGTGAGATGAGCTTTCCTTCAACACAACATACCTGCATTTGAACCCAGTCACCATGTGGTAGGAAGCTGATGTTCGAACACTCACGGCTCTGAACAGGCCACAAGATATTCAAAGCCTGACGTAAACACTCCGGATGGTTTTTGAGAGACGCATGAAGCATAAGTCGTAAAGAGTGGACGAGCTTGGTGTCTCGAACGAGGGCATTTTTAAGCCTTGTTGCGATCGTCTCCGGGTTTGTTGGTAAACTGTTTTGAAGAGCAATGGAGAAAGATATGAAAGAAAGTAGCGTATCAACAGTCATGTCGCAGCCTTCGGCCTCCAGAGTACTCAAATCGTCGACAAATGTCGAAAATGTTCGTCGGCCCAGCAAAGCCGTTTGAAAAAGGTACCTCGAACAGTCTTGGACAACCTGATCATTGACCGCAGCCTGAATCTCTTGTGTCAAGCTCTCTGACCATCGCAGCAAGGTCATTCGCACATTGCCGATAAGCTCGATGGCTTCCGTCACGATTGCGGGGGGGCCCAGCGAGTGGAGTCGCAGCAGAAGCGTAATAATCAAGTCCATGCAATGCACCTCCCTCCAATTTAAGGTAAGAGTGGATAGTCGTGCTTCGATCTGGTTGATCAATTGCAGACAGAACGAGTAGTCTTCAAAGACCGAGTGTGCGGCTCGCAGATGGTGAGATGGATCCTCCTCGTTCACAGTGCCAACCTCGGTCGTCAGATGCTGGATAACGCTCGAAGTGATCTCACTCGAGAAGTTTAGTGTGGATGACCCCAGTTGCGCCAGGATGTACTCCCATCGACAGTAGGCTGGGCCAAACAGCGACTGGAACGCCAAGAACTCGTGAACGTTGAGGCTTGCGGGACAGTCAGGCTCAGAGGCTAGCACCTTGTTTGAGCTCAAACCTGCAACAATTTCAGGCTTAATTAGGCCTGAAAGTGGCGAAGGGCTTGATACTACAATATTGCAGTGATGCGCAAAGCTTGGTTCGATCCTAGATGTTGACACCCAATTCTGAAAATATTCATGGCTATCATAATAGTGTAGTTGTAGGCCGCAGTTTACGAAAAAGGATCGTAGGTCTCCGCAAACATGGATGGTATTTCTGTGCGTGTGAGAGGTGATTTTCGTGCGAGAAGCGAGACAAAATTTGAACTGGCGCAAGTTAGTCAATGGTATTATCAATTTGCAGTCCATCAATATGAGATCGACATCCATGATTTTCTGGCGATCTGGCTATTAGATGCTGCCAGAAAATCATGAAGATCGAAATTCATTTGAGCGTTGAGCTGCCGAGTGGAACGCAGGAGGACCTACCTGCTGCTTCGATCCAACGAAGTCTCGTAGATGGGGATAATCTTGAAGGAAGATTGTCGGCTTGGCTTCGCCAGGAGAAACGGCACGCGCCATGCGCGAGAGTATGCTCCACGAAGCATCCCGGTAGCTCGAAAAGCCAGTTGGGACATTCAATTCGAATATAGTTGCCTTGGCTTCATGTGGGTGGCGAGACAGAGGACGCTCGAGTGGCTCGATTCTCTTGCATCGAGCCTGCTTATCCTTCGAGCATTTTGCGCACTTTCTCTCACTGTGAAACACGTCGAACGGCCAGCTGCCCGACGTAACAGTTGTGCAGTCCATTCCGGCTATCTCTTTAAGCAGCTCGTCATACTCTGCTTTGACGCGCTCTTGTTCTGCGATCTTTTCTTCCCGTTTGCGCTCGTATTCGGCTTCGATGAGTGCATGAATCTCCTGTAGCTTCGAGGAGCGATCGTAGTAAATAGCCGCAAAGCAGCCAGGCGAAGGATCGTCAAATATTGTCGCGGCGCTGTCGCCACATTGCTGGTGGCGATCGCAGAGATAATCATAGACCCTCTGGAGACGCGTGGGTTAGTGAGTGCTATCAATTGCTTTGGAGACCGCCAACACGAGATCGATACGGATGAGTTTCTGGCTATTCCACATCTGAAATTTGCCAGGAATTTATCGATATAGATCTTCATCTCACATAGTGCTGTTCAAACAAACGTACCTGGAGGCGATACATGTCTTGCTGTCTAGACAACCGGAGGACCTTGAACAAATGTAGTGGGAAGCCAGGATTAAATACTTGGAGCAACGGAAAAGCCCGCAAGGCACATTGGTCCATCTCGATCCAGAGTTCCATCAAGAGCAGGATCGAGATGCTCATTTGCTCCGGATTGTCGCTGTATGCAACTAGTGAACAGTTGATGTAATCCTCGATTTGATGAGATGTCTCAACACATCGGTCTGCGCAGCCTTTCTTTGTCGCCGGCACTGGCTCCAGAGCTTGACGTAGGTTCATTTCTCGATCTGCAAGCAAGCGGTATCTTGAGACGAAAGACGTGAATGCATCTGCTCTGTTGCTTTCTGGTTCGGGGTTCACGTCTACTAGGTTGTCAGCAATGGCGAAGGTAACTGGTCATAGAGGCTTCATCTTCCAGTGTCCTCTAGTTTCAGCCATCACAGTGATAGTTTTACGTCTTGAGTCTGCCAACTTCACATTGATATCGATAAATTCCTGTCGAAAGCAGTTTTTCAATGCGTCAGACATGTATCGATATCGATGCCAAGTTACAGATGATGGTTTCAGTTCAGTTGTGATATGAGGGGAATGGAGTGATGAAGCCACGATGTGGTAATGATAGGCACTCACTCTGAGCAGTTCTGAACGCCCACACTCCTTTCAAGTTGTGAGCCCGGTTAGTAGGAATCCCTTGCAGGTATCTCCAGCTGCTTGAAAGAGTGAGATAAAATGGGTTGTGGCCATGGAGCATGTTCCCAATGATTTTCCGAGGAAGTCGTGGGATGAAACGCTTGTTTATTCGTTTAAACTCGTCCCAAGGGCCATGAAGCCGGCTGCTAGAATCCTCGATTTGGTCTAGGACACGCGGGCCTGACAATTTGAACAAGATATCGTAAGTTTCTCGCAGAGATGTCGGCGCCTTGACTTTGTCTTCTTCCAATTTCGATAATTTTCTTGCCAATTTGGCGTTCAAGACGGCCAGCTTGTGGCTATCGTAATTCCCATGGCGTAAGAGGTCGGAGAGCAGGCCAGAGAGAACTACAGCCATGAAGAACTTATAATGTACTTGACCTGCTTCGTCACCAAAGAGAATGTAGAACATTCTCCGTAGTCCGACACGCAAGACTAACCAAAGAGGTAACCTTCGAAATGGCAAAACGGCTCCATCGTTCCAGCAGACGTCGTCGTGAACACGTTTGTGAATTTGTGGCACTTCGGGAGCATGACGACCCAGAGCTTCTAAGATCGTGACGAAACAATTGGTTATGAGATCAGGATCTGCAGTCTGGCGTTCTTCAACAACGTCTTGACCAGCTTTGCGGGTGAACGATTTGAATCGATGAATCTGCTCACGGGAGGCCTGTTCCAAATACCTGGCCAAGTTCATCTGGAAGTTCGTGTCGAGATAGACCTCCATCGAGACAGCAACAGCAGAGCCAGGAAAATCCCACTGGAGAGCTCCATCGGCAGCAAGAATGTCCTCCGAACGCGGGGCAGCCTCAAAGGCCTCAAATATGACATCTTCGCCATCGCCACTGTGAACAGTCAGAAAATGATTCGTAGTCTTGACTTCAATATCGACATGGATGAATTTCGGGCAATCATGCGAGGTCGCGTCGTCAGAAATTCATCGATATTGATCCCGTTGTGCGGGATTTTGTTGTGAAATACAACCTCGAGAAGTTACATGACAGACATGTTCGATGAGCTGATGCTCGTCTGAGGCTATGTACATACCTAGCTTGACGCCAAATGAGAAGGCCCGCATTCTGCTCGGTGATATGAAGAATCAGGATACAATCAGGCTGAAGTTTCAAGAGCTCTTCGGCAAGCATGCGACGGTCAAGTCTGCGATTGATGTGAACGCTGCGACAGGCCTGGAGTGAGGTCTGCAAAGCCGCATACGACGAGTGGAGGGGCTCTGAAACTTGAGATAGAAGTTGAACAGCTGCCGAGTGTAGACGTTCGAGGAGTGCAGATTCAACAGCGGCGAGATTCGCGTCTTGAACGCCAGGAAGTCGCGGTGGTAGGCAAATGTGGTTATAGAGCGCGTCCAGCACAGGCGGCGCCATGCTGGGCGGCTTGTGGTGAGTGAGATGTGAGCGATAGCAAAGTGCGATGGACTTTATTTGCGGTGCGTGCGATGAAGTGGGCGCTGTGGATGGTTGAGGTGGTGGTGTTGTTGCCTCACATTGTTGGAAAAGTCCTTCACCGATTACTAAGCGGCAAACGCGTTCGCGAGGAAGCGCGTGTTCAATTGTTTGTTGATGATTCAGATGGAACCAACACAATTCTCGCTGTCGTAACTGTTACCTGGAGGACTCGGAGGTCGTGGCGGGTGCCGAGGAAAGCTGCGGCCTGTCAATGAATTTGGACACGTCGGAACGGATTCAGAAGTATGAAATATCCTGGAGATGATACAAGATACTCTGGCCAGGAAAACATCGATATCAATAACGACAGGCAAAGAAACAGCAGAATTTCCTTCCCGAGTTACCATTCGAGGGGCACCGTCATTCGTTACAATTGGCTTTGTATACTTCGAGTGCTCAGCAACTTCGTAGCAGTAAGGGCTTAGGATGCCAGCTGAGGTATGGCTATTATACTCTCTTCCGGATCTCTCAGCAAGTGTACAGTCGGGTGTTTCTGCTTACCCATAGGACATCTACATACCATTTTCAGGTGCCCTTTTCACGCGATGCCTATCTCTTGAGCAACTTCCAATGTGCAGCCGGGAAACCGCACTCTGTTGTGCGCAATAGATGAAGCGAGTGGGCGGTTTCCATCAACAGCAGGCTGGCAACGTCAATCTCGTCTTGCTGGTAGCAAGATCCAACTCGTTTCTGCCTGTGAGAGAAGAGTATACTCCAGATTTCTCGGCCTCGGTCATTGCCATTTCCCCCTCGCAGTGGTGGGCCAGTATCGCCCGAGGTCGGGGCGCCATTCTCACAGCGTGGGATCAGCTTTCAGAGCAAATAGGTGTCAAACCATTCAAGGGGCTTGATATGGGGAAAGAGATGTTTAGTGCACAAGATGGAGGACAGAATTGAAGAGGTTGGGAAGAGGTGGGACTGAAGCCCCAATTCGTTCTTCTAACGTCTTCGAGTCTAGCGAGGCTCAGGCTAGTTGTATTTCCATGGCTTCCCCCTGAAATTCTCTCGTCTAAGGTTCCACTCCCTCGTTCCATCTCTCATCCTACTTCACCATCAACCATCATCTAACCTCCGAACATAAGGCTCATTCGCCTTTTTTATGCTGAATGCAAAGATTGGTCTCTCTGAAGCTATTGTCTCCATTCCAAGCAATCTACTCGCAAGCGATATCCCTGTAGAACGAAGAATGTGACTACCAGATCAACCTCTCGTCTCTCTTCAGCAAGGGACAAGGACCTTGAATATCCTTCTCTGGCTCTCATCGAAAAGGTTGATCAAATACCAGAAACAGCGCTCGCAAAATTCAGCAATTAGAAGTACGCAGATTCTGCCATCATGAAATCCTTCCAAAGCACTCCCCAAAGCACTCTCCAAAGCAAACAACGCCGCATCCTGCATGCAAGTTATATCTCGACATATCGCTAGAGCTCCAATTGAACTCTCGGTTCTGTGTGCGGCATCTCGAATTCCGGCACTTCCAGTCCCAACACTTTTCCACGCTCAATCGCCATGGCGTGGAGAATCATCGATGAGATAATATGGTGCCCGATTGCGCGTGGATGAAAAACTCGTTTCCACCTTGAGAACATCAGCAGGTAGCCACTGAAGAGTTTCAAGGTTTTACTTACGAGTCCGGCAGGAACCAGAATATCAAGTCATCCAAGCCCATTCGCGTTCGGAAATCTGCCGCCTTCAATTGCGCGGTGTGTACGACAGTATCTGTGATGTGGAACATTGGAGATCCAGCTGATCCAAAATACTTCCAGTCTGGTTTTTCAGTCAATGTCTCCATCACCCAGCTCCCTATGGAGCCCTCAAAAGTTTCCGCAGGTACAGGGTCACCAGGATCAATGATCAAGTGTGGATCTTCGCCATCATCCAAAGTCATCCACTCATAGAACAACAATCCTGCTCTATCAGGGTCCGGCTCTTCGACACCCTCTTCGCAAAAACGGCCATTTACCTGCTCAAAAGCCCAATCAAAGTCCACATACACGACTCGTGGACCAGCATGCTTCGTTGCATTCAAGATTTTGTCATTCACCTGCGCCACCATACTATTCATATGCGCTCTTCTTTCGGAAGTCAGCCGCTGCTTGTCCTTCTCTGCCATCCTCGGCCAGACAGACCAAGTCACGTTGTCACACAATCGACTATCACCAAAGAACTGTGTATAGCCAGGATAGTATATCGTGCCTTCTGGGCTCAACTTCGCAAGAAGAGCTTGTAACAGGTTATCAATATTTGGTGAAAGCTCACTATCGATCAACTCTTGCGTGTGATTAAGAGCCTTCTCGCAGCTTTGATTGGTGCCGCGCCGCCACTGAAAGATGCAGGAGTCCAGGACAGGACCAAGAACAACATCGTTCCCGCCAGCCGACACGGTGATGATGTCCAGATCATCGTTCAGATGTGGAACTTGCTTCTTCAGTACCTGCGTTGAAGTGACTCCTGAACATCCCATGAACTGTGCTGTTCTATTCGGATTTGTCCCAAAGTGAGGGTCCTTGTCGATGATATGAGGATATCCACCATCATATCGCGAGCAACTCATATCGGTGCGCGAACCGACTCCCAGGCCTGCACTGAAGGAATCTCCAATGGCCGCCCACTTCTTGACCCAAGATTGGTCGTACGGATTCGGAGTCAGTGCGCTAACATGAAGAAGAACGACCTAAGCACAATCTTAGTACTAACATGCTTTCCCATGTTCAGGGTGCCTACACTAACCAGGAGCCCAGTGGCTCGAATGGTGCTTATGCGAGAGCAGTACATGATGATTACAACGCCTGAACAATAACGAATTACTCAACATCCTTTGCCATTCAAGGAAATCAGAACCTTATCATCATGACAGAAGCTGGTTTTGATTCGAGATACTGCAGCCCCGCGTGATAGGCATCTGTCTTGGAGGGATCAACGACACCAGGCTCAACAGCCAACCGCAGCTCCACGTGGGACGACCATACACGTGACATGAGCTAACCACAACGAAACCTCCATCCAGCATTTTTCTGGCCAAGACATACGTCGCCTCTACTTTCTGCTGAAGTCCTTACTCGACACTTTGTATTCCTTGCAAGAGCGCGTTAAGACAACCATGAAGTGGCGGTATCTCTGTGCACTTCCACAAGAGCATCAGGTTGACGTTAGCAAGGATCTCCATTCTACATTGCCACAAGATTTAGGAGCCTCGACTTCGACTTCTCGAAACTTACTGTGTGATTGCAAGTTCCGCCAATACCAATTCGGTTCGCTCACCCCTCTCCACTCCGCTCGTGAATCGACTGCGTCGTGACACCGAAATCGAGGATACCTGCAATTTCATACAAACTAGTACACATCAACGTCCTCTATCTCCGTTCAACCTCCCAAACACAGGTGCGCAAGGAAAGCAACTGGTGATAACAGCATCAGAGTCTTCTTTGAAGTCTAAGTTGGATGGACCCGCGTCAGAATCTGAGACGAAAATCTGCGTTGGACGACCTAGAAATTGATAATGATTCGGAATTGGCCGCATTCTAAGACTTCTCGTTGGACGTCAAGTCTGGTCTAACGGACATCGCGTCGGGGTCTGACTCCAAATCAAAAATTGTCCGCCTGCCCAACAAAAGAATTAAGAAAGAAATATTGTTGTTTACGGGAGATCGGTCCTAAGTGTGTCGCAGACTGTTCAAGACGAGTCGCCCCCACCAACATCCGAAACCTATAAATTTGTCTCTAGCATTACACTTCGCATCTATTGCGAAGAATAATTACCATGTATTGTTTAAGTGTACAGGAAAACCTGTATTAGTAAGCCCACGAACGATTCGTGATGGCTAGGCTGAACTATAAATGACGAAGTTGGTTCTTGATCCCTTCCTGTAGCGTGAACCGGTAATTATACAGATTCTTTTGGACACCTTCCCGGATCTTGGGATGGAACTCGACGGCTGCCATCTTTCAGATTGTTCTTGAGACCGATACGATCCACCGACTTTGACTGTTTTGAAGTCGTGATATCTAGCTCTCACTGGAAGGTCGATCATTGGAGTACTTATCCTCGCAGCAACGGAAGAATTTCCGTGCTCCCCAACAAAATACGTCGTAAGGGAAGAATCGAACAACCTTTGCCAATTGAGCGAATCTTTCTTTTGTAGCCCGTTTGAGCGGTTCGTTGACCTCCATTTCCGAAAGATAACATTCTGGCGGTGTCTTGCTTTGATCTTTCTAGATCGTACTCTGCATTAGCTTTGCCCACCCAGAGTCATACTGCGGCATCTTCTCCAAAAAATGGGTTGCCGGCTGGATTGCTGGTTTCATCTGTAGCCAATCTTGGTCTCTTTCGCCCTAAAAACCCCTCCCAGTGTCCACGAACAAGGAGAGGATGCACTCGCTTCTCCTTGCTAGCTGCAACAGATTTGGTATCGTCCTGAAGCGCTCCCTGTCGTTTCCAGGTTTCCTATGAATTGGCCAGGAAAAACGCAATGGAGAGGTGTTTCGCTTGGATTTCCAGTGACGGAGATGATTTCTCTTTGATCCAGAGGTTGTGATATAATGGAGGAGATGAATGTTCAACTGGAGGAAAAGCAGACTATAAGCCGCACGACGTGAAAGGTTTGCCTTTGAAATTTTACCTCAAGCCTACCTGATTTTTGCAAAAAGACACCAAGAGGAAAAAATGATGGAAACCTAGCGGGATAGCTGGTTTGTCAGTCGCAGCACCCAAACGCACTTTGTGATAATGAACAAAGAACTGTGATGGTTGAAAGCGTCGCTGCCGGTCAGGAATGATAGCAATCTCGAATACAGCAAGCTAAGGGCCAGTTGTCAGGCAAACTGCGACCCAGTCTTAAAGATCTCAAACCCATTAGCCAAATCGCCCAATATGATAACCTATCCATCAAAAGAAGCGAAAACTCACCCACCCGTCTGCCACACCCCTACACCTTCGCAGAAGCACCCCCAATCGCACTCCTAAAAGGATAAATCTGCACCTTACTCCAGTCCCACACCTCACTCTTGGAATAAACATCCCCCTTCAACTTCTCCAACACCTCCTCCTTCGTCTCCGCATACGCCAACATGGCACTTCCAACAATTGGCGGCGGGCTCTCCCCTTCCTTGGGCACATCCGAGAAATACGCACCTCCGAGGAGCCAAAAGCCCGAATCGGCATCTTGCTTCACATTCGCCAGGTGGGACCTGCACTCATTAGAGAACGGGAGACGATAGACGAGAGGGTGTGTTGAGATAAGCGGGATAGCTAGTGAGCCTCTATCCCGCGGATCCCATACCAGTTAGGCAGGAGGTAGAGTTTTCGGAAATGGGGATATGATGAGGGAGTTAGAAAAATGGTACTAAGGAGACCAGAGACGACGTACGGACGGACTTCCATTCGGCGCTCAATGACACCCTGCTGATCGGGCAGAATGACCAGCCATTCGATCTTCTTGCCGGTCGATGTCGCCATTCTTCTTCGAATGTCGGTGGTCAAGCGGGATACCGTGGGAGGTTGAGGCCGGCGGCTTAACAGTGAAGCTTGTGTTGTTGTCAATCGGGATGATGCACCTGCAGTACCTCTCAGCTGTCTTAGTGGAAGCATGGAATCAGGTGAGCTTGCTTGGGACGATGATGTTGCTCGTGAGGTCGCTGCCCGTTGGAATGTGGGGTTGAGGCGCCTAGTCATCATTTGGAGAGCCTCTAGCTTATCACGAATTATGGGTACAACTCGGGGATGCGCGAGGCACAAGGTTACAACTCCTATCGATGGGCAGTGAAACCGATAATAGTCATTTACAAATCGTAATTTTGCCTCATAGCAGTATCGTAGTACTGGCCGTAGTCTACAATCAGATCTGCAGTTCCCAGCTCATGCACGACCTGGCTTAGTGATGGAATGAATTGCCTTGGCCGTCGTTCAAACTGGCTTTGAGCAGCGGTCTTATGTCCCAGCTGGGATTTTGATCGTAAAAGATCCCGCTGAATCACTGGTCGATAGCGTAACAATATACGGACCACAGTTCCCGGGAGCAAGGCCTCAGCTAGCCATGGAAAATAGTTGTGAGCAAAAAACAGACTCATATAAAAGTGAGTATGCCAGATTCGTTATGTACACAAGGGCTCTAACCCATATTCGGCTATAAGCCTGGATCTCGCTCCGGGATATGCAGAAGCTTGGAAATGCAAGTCAAATAATATCAGCATCCAAGGTTCTTCCCAAACTCCCAGCAGAGTGCTAGTGACGGCACTAAAACATACAACTCTGCAAATGTACCTGCCATGCTTTTGGCGAGAAAGATGGGAGACTTGAAATCGTGGACCCGTCTGTGAAATGTCGTAACCAATCATCAAGAACCAGAATTCTTCCGTACGCTGTGCGTTCTCATGCCCCAAAACCCCGTAGAGCGCCAGGCGAGAAAATGCCCAGACCTTTTGAAAATCAATCCCTTTCTGCGCCATCTATGTTATCCATCCGATTATTGCAAGTATAATTTGTAACATAAATAAAGGGGTATTTTTGACCGAAAACGCTCGCAATGCGAGCTCATGCATAGTCCATCTCTTCTTCCCTTAAACTTCCACTCTTTTTTCTGAAACCAAAACTACTTCGCATCTTTTTCCAAGCACTCCCTGAGTCTTTTCTTGGTCCAAGGCCGTTGGATGTACCTACACTCGCTGGGCTTCCGTAGTCGCACTGCGGAGGGGTGGTCGGAGGCGTCATAGGCTCACAGAATGCGCTCGGTGATGACGCTGAAGTATCGTCGGTGAGACCACCAGCTGACATGTCAGCTGGTGAATGGCCTGATTCGGATTGATTAGATGACCATGGTGACAGCACTGCAGATCCAGAAGTCCGCGCTGACATGGACTGAGAATGCGAGGATGTATGCGATATTTGCCGTGTTGAATGGGATAGAGTACGAGCAAACTGTGAGAAGGTGGAAGGAGCCGATGACCTGTTCTGTACGGCGGGCGCAGAAAATGGCATGGACACGGAGAGTGTTGGTGATTGTTTGCGTGCCTTTCGAGCGCGACGATACATAGCTCGATCGTCATACGATCGACTGCTGGTGGTAACGTCTTCCGTGGAAGTGTTGCGGCTGTTATCGGTGGAGCTTGGAAGCGCAGTCTGTGGGTAGAAGCTATTCAGGAAGGGCACGAGAACCGACTCTTCCATCAATTCGTACACCTTTTGCACAGCTGTGTCGAGCACGAGGTGATGCGGGGGCACTTCGTCATTGGAGTGCGCAATGAGACCCTCTCGTACACTGGAAGGAATGTTGACTTCACGCGGTCCATTGGGTACAATGTACGCCTCGAGTAGTTTCTGCCATAGCGAAGACACATATTTGCAGTCCTCGCTTCCGGCTACAATTTCCCCAGTGGGTGAGCGACTGGCTATCTTATTGTAGTGCTTGCGGTAGCGGGAGGCGTCCATTGTGAATTCGAGCGTCTCCAGACAGTGGTTTTGCGAGAGGTATGCCATGAACGCAGACAGCGTCCAGGGCGGAGGCGAGCTGTTGGCGAGGATTTCGGAGAGATTTGGTCGTCTCGGACAGTACAGTCCTGTCGCAGAGAAAGGGGCCGTCCGTGGTATAGCGACACTCAGAGGTCTCGGTGAGGAGACTGATGAAGGGGCATAATCCGTCATTTCTTCGTCTGACTTCATCGACTCTACTATCGAGTCGTGTTTCGATTTGTCGAGAGAAAAGGCAGAGGAATCTAGAACGGTGGAAGAGGTTTTAAGTCTGAGCAATGGGCGTATCGATTTGCGAGTACTCATGCTTTTCCAGATACCTCTTGACGGTCGCCGGGTTGTTGATCGATCTTTGGCTCGCTGCTCTTCGCCTTGCCGTGTGCCCAACGACTGCGGCTGCGAGCGACGGGTTCGGAAAGCCAGCTTGGCTGGTAAAGGGATGCAGAGGAACTGAATAGTGAACAATGGGGAGGGTTTGTGTCGAGGAGAGATTGGTTTATCGCAGCATTGGCGCTGTTGAGACCACAAAAGTCGGGAAGGATGGAGGAAGGAGGCTAGCGCTTGTCGTAAGAGGGAGCAAGGTGCGATGATGGACAAGCCGAGTGTGGGATGTGTTTTGCAAGCACACAAGTTGTTGGTAAATCAACTTGTCGAAATTCGCTCGGTGTCAGTCCGCGGACGGTTCCTAGGCGGATGAAAGCAGGCTGAATGATGGCTGGATGGAGCAGCTCAGGTAGCGGCGATTGTACGAGGCACGTTGGAGGACAGCAGTCGGCTTGGTGCAGGAGGTAGCGGTACGACTTGGGAGCGATGGTACAGCAGGCGGAGAATGGGAAGGTTGAAGGTAACGTGCGGAGCAGAGGAGCAGCGGGACTAGGTATGGGTGTATGGCTGGGTTGAGTAGGGAGCTGGAGTCGAGGCTGATAGATCTATATCGGGCTCAAACAAGGTGGTGACGGGTGAGTAGTAGGTTTGAATAGATTGGGAGCAAAGGCAAGGGATTGTGTCGAGTAGATGGAGCGTGGACGTGGGCGAGGGCGTGCGTTTCTCTGTGATGGATGACCGACGCCCTTGTGCTGGAAGAGGAGGAGAGGGCACAGGCCTCTATCAGAGAAGCCAACCAGAATGTTCAGCGGGCGTTCTAGCGCCCTTCTTAGTCTTCCATTCTCTGACCTTACTGTGGGGCCGGCCGACCTGTCATTGGGCCGCCTCTTTGGCTATCGGCAGCCTCTGAGCAGCCCATCACCAATGACTGAGCAGACGCAGACGGGAACCCATCACCATCACCATCACCACCACCACCAGCACCACCTCCTCCGCCCTCTGCCTGCATCCCCACGTCTCCCCTCTGCCCTCTCCCGCGCCGCAGAGATGCCACTCTCCTCCTGCTCTCGACCCCATCGCTCATGACCGGCGGCTCACTGTCCCAGCCGGGCGCAGTAGCCTGCCCCCCGAGTGCAGCAGCCTGCCCCCCCGAGTGCAGCCGGAGCCGAGAGCACTGAGGAATGTGAAGTGGGCAATGAAATGACAGTGACGGCGGTCGGCTGCAAAGTCAACCACCATTTGTCGCTTGTTTGTTCTCGTTACAGAGCTGAGACGGCCCTGTTTGCATTTGCAGGCACTCCAGCCCGTTGCTGTCCTGGGCCACAACTGTGAAACGCATGGGATGATGCCATCAACGTGCTCGAGGACTCGTACCACAATAATACCACAGTAGTATACAGACGCATTCCTAGTAAAGGAGCACAAGGATGTCCTCTCCTGTGTGCGCTAAACGGCAAACGAGTACCATAGCACCACAGCCCACACTGCAGTCCGTACAAGCCTTTTCCCTGCTCTCCAACAACAAGCTGGGCCTTGTACCATCTGCCCCAGGGAGTGTCGCCAAGCCCTCAACGGCATAGGATTGGACACAATGTTTTGCTTCATCTCGCCGCGCCGGCTTCTTTGACTCGCTCCAAGCAGAACAGAAGCGGGTCCCGTTGGGGTACTGGTAGGAGCACGCGCGCGACACGACAGAGAAGAGGAGAAACGCTTGTGTGGCATGGCATGACATGGCGCGGTGCTAGTGGTGATTGGGTATACTCTGGTTGCCGGCATATTAGCTGTTAGCGTATGATTTTTTGCAAGGGCCTCACGGGGTCAAGAATGCACCCAACGCAACAGAATATACGAGAAATATGGAAGTTCCGGGACCCCTGGTAAAGATTTGCAGCTAACAACCACAGTAATACGCTGGCAACCAGTAGTAGGCCCTGCCGTGTGGAACGTCAGAGTCATGGAAACTTCCTCAGCCCAGTGATTTTCATCTTTGTTCTTCCCGTGACAGCAGGGCTTTCTGGAAGCTTTCCCCCTTCGGCGTAGTGCAGGCCACCAGGATGTGCGAGAGCAAAAGAAGGTCAGAACGGTCAGATCATTGCGGATCCCCTCCGAGATTACTTCTTCTCGAACATTGATGGAAGCAGGGATGGGCCGAGACTAATCATCTTTTCATGTTGCGTTTTTCGTCCGCACCAACCACCATGGTACTATCCAGCTGCTGTATATCGCGTGTCCGTACGATCATCGACCCGAAGCCGAGCTGAATTCTCCTTCCACGGCCGAACTTGGGAGCCGCAAATTTCTTCACTCACGTTGTTGTCCAAGGCACACCTTTGATAATAATTAATGGCCAACAATTCAATCTTTCATCAAGCGGTCAGGCCGAATGACGTGACGCGCGACGATCAAAGCGCTCCATACGATGATTTTTTTTCGATGCTTGCATTCATTATTGCATTCGACAGACAGCACAACAGATGGCATGCCGCGGTCGTAAAAAGGCAAAGCATGCATGAGCAGCAGCCCTGCCCGAAGAGAGGCGAATTTGAACGTGTTTCCAACGACTCAATGATTGGGAACAACAGGCCCGTTATTTGCACACCAATCGGGTGCCACTACGAGTCTCTAGGGCACAGACATCAAGATCCCAGCCTGCGGCTCTCATACGCCCGATATCCTCATCAAAGCGCTTCGATGTTTGTTCCAATGAGGAAACAATTCCAGCGAACTGTAAATTATCGCTTTCTTTGTCGCCCGAACTGTCCGCTGCTCTTTGAGCGAGAAGCAAAGCCTGGCTCCAAGCTTTCAACTGTGATTGCGCAGTGGCACCTTGTTTCAACAAAATATATACTGTGGATACTTCCCAATCGAACCACAGCATGTACGTCTCCGACCTGTAAAGCTCGACTAATCTGGCAAGCTCGTTGCCGTGTAGAGTAACGGATCCAATTGTCGTGCGAGGGCTTCTTGACATGGCCTTCATGAGCTGTTGAAGGCTGACGCCAATTTGGCAATAGCCAATCACTTGGTCGTGCGGTCCTCTAAGAACACCATCCCTTTCGAAGATGCGTTCCCGTTTCGAGACATCTTGCGGCGACAACGCTTTGTCGTATGCCAATAGCTGTGAGAAGACGATGTTCGCGCGCTGACGATTGAGTGATCGCATGCTTACTGCACGCACCGCCGACGTGTTCATCAAGAGGTGAACTGTCAGCAACACTAACATCGCCGTCCAGGTAGCGACCGGACTTGATATTCGTGAGACCAGGACGCTGCCTACCTATACGATAAGAAGGTTAGATGCGCAAGATTTACCAGGTTTGGGATGATTATCACAAACCAGCATGCCCATCAGAGAGATCACTGTTTCCTGGCTGGAATCTTTCTGCGATCATGGTCAGCAGCTAGCTACGTGGTTTCCAATGGTTTTTTTTTCTCACAGCGTTAAGCTCGCCCAAGTTGCCCCACTTAGCAAAATGCGCACTTAGACTGGCTTTGGAACTCCCAGCCGCCACGCCGCAAAGAGCCCGTAAAATGCTTGAGAAGCTTAGTACGAGTACCCTGATGGGTTTCGGAAATGCCGGTGAAAGACAGTCTAGTATCATAGCCGTATCGTTCAAGAAATCGGCGGCAAGCCGATACATTTTGCATTCGGGCTCAAGGCTGGTGCCGAGTCTATGAGCAAAAAGAATGGTAGCAAGTCTGCCAGCACTCTCTTGCAGAACCGACAGGAGGAGCGCAGCGGTTGGAGACGCAGAAGCATCACCTACTCCCACCCCTTGTCATTGCATGTCAGCGTGCTTGTCATGCCGAAGGATCAATGGGTGTTTGTCAGACTGGGCGGAAGATGCTACATGATCGTTTTGAAGGCGTAGGAAATGACCGAGACTGAGGACTTGCCTTCCAAGACGGCTCTCGAGCTAAGCATGCCAGCGATTGAGCTTGAAAATGCCTGCAAGGAGTCCTACGATGATGTTGAGTGATAGTCGTCAGCACAAAACACGTGCGCGTACATAGATTTGATATCTTCGCTTCTCGTAAGCGATGCTCGACGCGTGTCAACACCATCAACTTACTTCAAATAGTCATCCGTGACACTCTGAGGGTAGCCTGCCGGCAGAAACACGTCCAGGCACTTGTCCCATACGGTTTTGGGATTGCTGGGAGGCTAAAACGCGTCTTGTCAGTGCTGATCATCGACACCTCAAGCAGAAAAGCGCTCACAACGACATCGACGCGCGCGGCATCTCTATCTGACCTCTTGGAGTGTGACTGGATGTATGTTGCCACCAGATTGCCCGCTTCATCGTATTCCTCGATGTCAAGTTGTGATTCGGACATGTTGTTGATGCTGCCAGTGGACCGGGGAAGCAAATGCGGTTGAACTTCAACCATCCCGAACACACTGCACCACCACTCATTGAGAACATCAACTGCAAGATTCAATTCCACAAATTAACAACTTCAACCTCCTTCCGCTGGGCTCGGCTGCAAAGCCAAGTGAGCTCGGTTTGCCGCGTTACTGTGGCTCATACCGCCACGCCATCAACACATATCAGTGATATCACCCATGTTATCCCTACGTGTCCACTCGACGATGCTATATTTCATTCTCGATGAATGCCACAGTCTCTACTCTTTCCTTTCCAAAACACTTTTGCCCGCTCATCAGTTCATGCATGTCGCGATGGCAATGCTCATAAGCATCCGCTACTTTGAATCATCCCGACTATTCCCCGGTTGTTTGTATGATCTTTTTTTTTCTTTTTTTTTCGATTATCCAAGGGTTGTAGCAGCTCATTAATTATTCCAAAAGATATCCACTTCTAATAACCTACCTCCAGGAACCTTCGCTATTAGTTTTATTGATAAGAATAGCTTTTCAATATTTAATATCCGCTGGATATTGTTGTGTCGTTCCAAGGAGATCTTTCGGTTCTGCTCGTATAGATCTGACTATGACGATGATAGCCCAATCAATGGCTTTGTATATATTAGGTTCGTATATTTTCGAATTCTCGGAACTCTTATCACCTCCACTTCTCCACTTTGTAAACCACACCCTGACATGCGCTAGAAGGTTGATAGAAGGTTCCAAACCTTCTCTATTATATTGCCATGACGCAAGATCCGCGAATGACATCGAACAGCAAAGCGGGATCTGCCCTGGGGACGTGATCTTTGCCTCCACCTCCGCAAAATGCCAGCTCATCTGCGATCCTCTCTATCCCAGATCCTACCCATCGCTCCTAGGTGCAATCTTTGAAGATCACCCGTACTCTATCCTCACGGTATCGACTATCGTGGTGTGAGGGATCCCCGACCCCGAGAGAGCCTCCGACGGCCCTACGCCGACATTATTTCGGTAGGGCACAATATCTATCAGAGAATTGGCTTGAAAAAAGAGATCTTGTTCACATAGAATTATATTATGTTGGGCTTCATCTGATGAATCATCTCTTTTATCCAATATTAGGTTGACTCAGCCATGACGAATTTTAAGGATCGTGCTGAACTTCTATAGGAGACACTATTCATCATGGCAAATTGGATTCCTATACTCGCCCGAGTTGATCGCTTTGCTTTACACCGAATGTTAACGTGTCCGTTGGGACCAGGCCAAATACGGGAATGGTTCCTCGGAATTGCTTCGGGGCCCGCCATGTCCTGCCCTGAAACCATACTGTCCACCGCACCAGATTCAGACTCTGTTTCTCATTTCATCCTTTAGGGCGAGACTGCGTAATAAGCCTTGGAGTAATTTGATAGATGAATAATGAGGATTCTCAATTTGAAAGTCTCTCGAGATCAAGGTCCCCATTGCGATTCTTCTAGGAGCCCACAATCATCCGGTTGCGACCAAGGCTATATCTTTAAACCCCCACATTCAAACCCCACATCCTATCTATTGCTCCCATTCTAGCTTGAAGAGGAGATGCCAAGAGATGTCAACATACTCACATATCATCATGGTAAACATTTATGATCCTCCAAATGTTAGTAGTTTCCTCATTCTTCCTCTGTTGCGTGTTACTCTGAAGCATCTCCACTCCAGTACTAATTTCTCGAACTACTTCCATAGACTCCAATCAGCTAATCCTCTCAGCTAGTGGTGAATTAAGATTCGTCGAACCTCGACATCAAGATTATTTTGAAGACATAAGTAAGTACCTCAGGTTTCCACTTTCAATCTTTCGTCGTTCCGATACTGGCAAGAATCTGCTTCCATTCACATTCAACTCAATACTCATGCTTGTCCCCAAAGAAGTATCAAACCCATATTGGATTTGGAGGACACATATTCCGCAAATGAAGCGCCTTCACCCGCCAACAAAAATGCATGCCCTCGCGCTAATTCAAACAGGGGACTTCCCCATCCTCACATCTAATAACAGTACAAGTGCGACACATTAAACCGAAGGCATTTTGGTCAAGGCAGCATATTATCGATATCCTATTCCTCGTTTTTCTATCACTCTGTTCGCAAAATTATCCGCACAAAAAAACTATCGGCTATTGTCCTCGAAACTCTTGGTGCCCTTGATGTTTCTGGGTGCCCTTGATGCCCTGGGATGCCTCGCGCCGACTCTAGGGGCGATCCTACTCTTAGCTGGTGGTTTTACAGTACTACTGAGACGCTTTAGCCGCTACAGTACGAGGGCTTTTCAATGGCGTGAGGGTAGAGAGAGTGTAAGAAAAGTTGCGTTAGCTGGCTTGGTAGGATGAGACGAAAACAGGATAGTTGTTATCGCGGTAGCAAGGTACGAGATCAGGACTTGGTAAGAGACGATAAGGGACAGATGATACACTCAGCAGACCTTTTTGCACGTCTGAAAAGTCCCAATACCGTAAGGCGATAACCGGACATCCGTCGTCGCATGATCAACAGCACACCGAGGGGCTGCGATGAGTTTTCTACCTCAATTCTGTTTATTGGGTATAATTACAACGGGTCTCACTACATCACCTTCCATCACAACCGTATACCCACTCCACCAATCCAAATATAAACAACCATCACAGATAACCAAACATTCTCGGTTCCGGCCGTTGCCCGTCCCAAACATCATCAAAGTCCCACCCCACCAAATTCAAAGATACTCATGATCGCGATGCAAAATACGGCTCCCGCCGTTGCCAGTTCATCCGTCACTATCCATATCCATGGCCTTCCGAGTACTTCCTAGACATAGGAGTAGCAGAGCGACTGATGCATCATGGACTATCAAGGTAGATAGGCTAAATAATAGCGGTTCCAGCCGTTGTCGACCTAGTCTTTAGCATAGAAGTGGATTTGGCGGGGTAGACCGGAAGGGTTGGGTACCATGGTTGTTGTGGGTGGGGAAGAAGACGTGGGGAAGAAGACGCTTGGAAGGAGTATGAAAGCTGGTAGAGTGTTTCACGTGGTTGATGTGGTTAGGTTTGTCAATGTTATATGTTTTATGGTACTACTCAAGATTGAGAAGACAATTTCCCATGGAGCAAAATACGTATGGAGAGAAACGTCATTATGATCCATTATCGAACGGCACGACAACAAGCGCCAAGGACAGGCAGACGAACGAGGGAAAGAGCACTGGACTATCGGAATTTCAGTCGCAATAGACTTGTTCGAAATTCCTGGACCAAAGATAGCTGGCCATTTCGTCAAAAGTTGCTTAATCCCTGCACAGGCCCGGCCCCCTTTCCATAACATCCATTCAGCCTACTCATCTACACACAGCTATCACTCCCGTAAACAAACTCTCCAGTACTGTTCTCACACCCACACGTCCCATCCTTAGGACTCTGGATACATGTAGTTCCATATCCAGTACTATTCCCACTCCCACCCCAAAAGAACGTCCAGCCATCAACGTTCTCCGTGAACGTCGTGGGAACGGCGCAAGTGTACGCCGAGCATGTTCCATAGGGTGCACCGTGAGATTTATCGTATTTGTGATCTGTGACGAAGACGGCAAAGGTTTGCGTCTTTGAGGTGCGGGTGTTGTGGCTGCATTCTGCGGCTTGGATTGCTTTGCTGACTTTTGTTGCTGAACAGGCTAATTTTGCTGGGACGGCGCCTTTGGTGTTTGAGGTGGCTGGGTCGAGGGTTGCTGATGTTGTGAAGGCGATGGTGAAGAGCGTGAGGAGGGTGGAGAGATGCATGATTATTGTGCTTATTTTTTTGAGGAGGTATGACTGATTCTTACAACGACCGTGGTAGATTCTGTCGATGGTAGTTGGAAATGGGCAGAATTGTAGGCATATATACCACAATTCATCCCTAGATGTGATGTTGGTTTTTGTTTATGGGTCTCGAAGGCTGTACTCCGTACTCCGTAAGGGTCTGAACATCCTTCTATCCACACAGCCGAGATGAGGTGGAGATCAAGTCGTCTTCTCAGGAGGTGTTGTAGAATGCTTTTTGCCTTGTTATGTTGCCATCTGCTCATCAGTTTTGGTTTCAGAGGTGTTCACAACATGCTTCTCCTTCTCTGTGTAATTCTCTACCCCGCCCAAGCGAGGCGTGGAATAGAGCAGGTATTCACGAATCCGTGGGATCTGGAGAAGGGACGGGGAAGGGGACGGGATTTGTAAAATGAAACATTTTTTTGAAACAAGCTTCTCTCCACAAACGGTACGGGAACAAAAAGCACAGGGAACCGCACGTCTCGTCGTCCCTAGCGAAGAACGCGCAAACCTTTGACGTGAACATGGACAAAGTGGACTACGGTTGTCGCGTGTGGTCCAAGGACTCCACAGATTCTTCCATAAAAGACAATCATGGTACTCTTTCACACTTTTGCTGCAATTTCGCTGCACGGCTGGTTCTAGGTTGCGGAAAGCGTCCTGCGGATGCGCGGCGATGCTGGAATCTATTCTGATAAAATCAACAGTTACGAGGTTCAATTTCGCTATGAATAGAGAAGCTGCATGCATGCATGCATAGCAGGTAAGAATGTAAGGTATTGTGATTGTGAGAGAGGGTGCAGGTGTATACGAGATCCGCAAGAATAGGGGTCGGAACCTGACTCGGTGCCGGTGCCGATAAATAGCCGGCATTTATCCCAGCATATCTTACCCACCTCCTTCACTCCATCAACTTCTTATTCATCTCATCACGTTTCCTTTCCAAGTATCCTGCTCCCTAATACTTAGAAACGAACTGACTGACACCAAACCCGAACAGATCGAGAAATATCCTCACATCCAGACCGTTGCTCTTCTCGAGCAGAGTCGAAGCCGGTGCTGAAGGTAAACATTGTCAACCAAGTATTGAGATCTCAGTCCTTGTACGTATAGTCAACGCCAACGGTGAATTGTGGTTCCTTAGCATCGATCATGGACGCACGACCTTTGTCGGAGTTTGTAGACTATAGCTGATATTATGGCGTAGGAAAAAGGGGATAAACAAAGCGGTTGATTTCATTTTTTAGGGGAATTGGGCGAAGTATCATGCAAGTGAGGTGTGAGTGATTACCACGATTCTGCTAAAGAGAGCTCCATTTCTGCAACTGGCGATAAAACTCAAACATTTTCCTTGGTGTATCAGAGGAGTCTAACGATTGTATGAGATGTGTAATATTGATACCTATCCAGGATAGATTCGCGAGAAATGAAAGCACCATTCTAGAAAGAACACTCGTATGTTGTTCTACATACACCGGCCAAGAAGAAGATTCGATGAAATCAGAACTCTACAAGTTCCCTCAGCCAGCCAACATCAAGACCATAGTATCAGGCACACTCATAAACTTGCGAAGGAAAATCGTCCAGCGACGCCTCAAAGAGACGACGGATAGCCGAATCCAAGTCATTGAACAACCTCAACATCAACTCATCTCAACAAGTTTAATGGTGTCCTCTGTAATAGCAAAATTCAAACCTACCTCACCATTTCCATCTCCAGTAGGAATCCCCTCTACGTCGCCAAGCTATCCACTCCTATAACCGAATCCACCATTATTTACAAAGGTCATGCTGAAGTCGGTCCACCCATCCACATTCAAACCTCCACAGAAAAGGTTGACATCTTCTGTCAGAGGATATGAATTATGCATATTCTTCTCTTGACTGACTGTGTCCATATTTCCAGATTGGATGATGTCGAGTTCCATTTAAGGGATGTGTAAATGTTCAAAGCAATCCAACGATCGATTGAAGCTTGAAAACTACCTGCCGCGCCAATATTGCCTGCTGAAATCATGTATTGCTGCTCGATGGGAGTACCCAAGGCTTGTGGCGCCAGGAAAATCGTTGGTGGATAGAGCTGTGTCGAATGGCTCATCAAGAACGCGTATTTCCCCTTCAACAGAACCATTCCAGGCTGTAACTTCGATCATAATCCCGTTGGTTGGGAGTCTAAGATCATTAGGATCGTCGTACCAGCTTTGTCCCAAAGCCCTGCCAAGTCCAAAGAAGCTTGATCGACTCCAAGCCTGATGTTAATGATCATCCCTATATATAGACTCGTTCTCGGTCGCATGTCCATCAGAAGTCGCGTCGAGGATTCGCAAGTCGATGGCATCGCCCTCTGTAAACCTTCAGAGAATGCTCCCTTCGCTTATCCTTGCGTTAAAAGAGTTTGTGTATGCCAAGACCCCTGCTACAGCCAGCTATGGGGCACCAACAGACCTGGAGATTCAAATGGACAGTCTTGACGTGTCTTTGGAAATCAAAGAGCCGAGAAACTGGCTTTTCGCAACCTTCAGAGTCGCGAAAACGGAGATCACCACGACTGGAATATTTGGACGCCTCTGATCAGTTTGTGAAAAATAACTCATTCATATTTCGCACTGGATTTGTGCTTGGCATTGACACGACACTCTGTACACAGAAGTGGATTTGGTGCTGTCTGCTCTCACTTCCGTCTCTGATCCGCCAAGTTGTGGCATAACCTCGAAAGGGGTCGCAAGGTGACCCTTTGGCACAGCTGATTCATATCTGATGATGCCTACGCTTGACTCGGAGTCAGCCTTGAAGGAAGGGCAACAAATGGCAACTCTAGTCGCAAGGTTGTACTTATCAAGCCTATGCTTTTGCCCCCAAAGGCGAGAAGAGATGGAAAAATCTAGCGGGGAAAAAAATGGCGACAAAAAACGGGGACCCGATGGTCTAAGAGCCTGAAGGAAAATGTGAAAGACGTCCTTATAATGTGCAAACAAGCGTTGCATGAGACAGACATCATCTTGCCGGCCTCGCTGTGATATTTTCAGTCACTGTAACAGGGCTTATTCTCAAGCCGATGATTCAGAGACAGATCAAATGTGGTTTATCCCAAAGACTTGCTTTGTGAAAGTAAAGACTTGCTTTGTGAAAGCAAAGACCACAGCTTTTTGGTATCAGCAGTTTTAAACAAGTTACGCCACATACCATCATGTAATCGGAAACCCCTTTCATGCCCAAAAACGCTAATCAATAATCGTCGCCCCGTGACAAGACCTCTTTGCAGTTTGGCCTGAGCAAGATAGTGTGCTCGAATTGAGCGGTGTAGCTGTCCTTGATATCGACAAGTGGTGGATATGCCTGAACGATCCCGTTGGCGACAAGACTATTAAGTCCCAAGAGGTATTTATCATGGCCAAGACGATCTAGATATCGTCGTGCGAATGGCAAAGTGCCAAAGTTCTTCTTGATACTCGCCAGGAGCGTCTTCGCGCTGGCTACACGGAGGGCAACTTTTGGCGCATCAGGCATTAGAGCATAATGTGAGCACTCCATGTCCTCTACCACGTTTCCGCGGCCGGTGGTGCCGAATGTCTCGATAGCGAAGAGCTCTCCTTCCTCCATCTTTGTTTGATCGCCGCCTTTGACGATGGGCACTGATTTACCGCCGTGAATCTGGTACTGACCAATCGAGTGGCCCGTGAGATTTCGGATGGACTTGATGGGATAGGTGGTGCCTTTCAGCTCTATCTCGTACGACTCCATTGCTTCTTGAATAGCGGCACCGATGTCACAGACGCGGACGTCAATCCCTGCTTCCTGCAATCGTTGTCAGTTCGCGAAAATGTCTCAAGTAAGTGCAAGGATACCTACTCTGATACCAGTGTTTGTCGCATCCTTGACTGCTGCCAGGAGACTGTCGTAGATAGGGTTCCAGGACATGGTGAATGCACTGTCAATGATTCTGCCGTTCAAATGGACACCAAAATCAACCTTCAGCACATCATCCTTGTCTATCGTCATCTTGTTTCCAGCATTCGGCGAGTAATGTGCCGCACAATTGTTTCTGCTCAATCCAGTCGGAAATGCAACACCACCCAACAGATTGTCTCCCTCTTCTAAGCCCATGTGTCCAGTCAAATGCCTTGTGCCGTCTTCGATGCTCTCAGCAATCTCTGTGAGACCCATTCCAGGCTTGATGATTTTTTGTGCGTATTTTCGCACCTGACGATGTACCTCAGCTCCCTGTCGTAGCTCCGCATAGAACTCAGGCTGCATGCGATCCAAATGTCTCTTCTCCTCGTCGGTAGTTCGGTAGGCATTTTCGTTCTTGTAATCGACTTCGACTCCGTGTGGGTAGGAGTCGTCAGGGAAGAGTTCGGAGACCTTGACTCGTGGAGGATTGGTTTGGCCTTTGGCAGCGCCGGCTGCAGCCTTCTTCTTCTTCTTTTTGGGCTTCTTCTTTTTCTTCTTTTCTGCTGTCGAGCTTGTTAGGTCGTGTTCGTGGAAGCGACGGGAGAAGATCATGTACCCCCGTCTGCGGCGTGCCCCTCGCCGGCCTCCTTGTCCTCATCGTCCGAGTCTGCATCGTCTATAGCATCTTCAGGATTGGGTTTGCCGTTACTCGATGCGGCAGCGGTGCCATTTGTGGCGGAGACTATTCGTACATCAGTATTCTATCCTGCACTCCGTTGTATCAACCATACTTTTCAGGTCTTCCAGACCATCAGTGGGTATTTGAGCAGCCATGATATGTATAGCTGTTGCAGATCGTGTGAGTCTTCAAAAAAACAGGCGGGGATGGAAAATGCTTCTATTTTGGGAACTTCAACCCCCAGACCCCAGCCTGAAATATGCGGCCGAGCTCACAAATACCGCGGTGCCTCAAGCCACAATCTTGCGGCACTTTCCAACAATGACGACTTCATCTACCATCGTGAACTCACCTTTCTCTCCGAAACCGCAACTACTTGCAAAACAAGTGTTGTACTGTTGAATCTCTCGATGACTTGACCACGAAAAATAGTCAGTTCGGATTCTCCTACGACGACACGCGACCATGAGCAATGTCTATCACGAACCTATACGGCTCACCTCTGTGCCGCAATTGCTGGCGACCATATCGCATAGCTCCTCCCATAAAGAGGTTTTTTCGTAGCAGTCTTCCCTGGAGCCAGGAATCTGTTTCGAACCACTATGACACCCTCGGTATATTGCCCTCTGCTTCGGCGGGCGAAATCAAGAAGTGTGTGGATACTGTGCAGTGCGGTTCGAGAGTACGGCTAAACTGGTATCAGGCAGTTCTATGCACTTTCGAAAAAGTACCACCCGGATTTGAACCCCTCAGACAAGACGTCATCCCAGAAATTTGTCGCCGTCAGCGAAGCATACCATGTCCTAGGAAGCGAGGACCAGCGAAAGAAATACGATCGGGAGCACATACACACGAGTAGCCACGCTTCCTCACCTTTTCCTCACGGATCTCACTCTAGCCATACCTCGCGAAAAGCGGGCGAATCAGGTCCAGGAGGACGACCAGCATCAGGTCTAAGCAGAAGACGGACCCAATTCCGAGGACCACCACCGAGCTTCTACCAAAGTGGTGGATATGGAAGGCATTCGTCGAAGCGACATGCTGCTGGTGGAGATCCTGAGGGCACTGCAAATGCTTCGGCCGGCGCGTCATCGAAGGCAGACACAAATCCGGGAGGCTTGGGTTCAGAACCACAAGGCGGCTCTTTTGGTTACGGACCTGGACAAGACTCTTCTCCCTCCTCAGACGACGTTCCATACTGGGATAGGGACTCCCACCAGAAGACGCATGACAATTTGCGCCAACGACGTGAAAGATCTGGAGCGGCGCGTGCTCTTGGCTTGGATGAGGACAAAATTGGTGGATCAATGGCTCTCAATTTCCTCCTCGTGTCGACTCTGATTGGACTGGTGGCTGGCGTGAGTCATTGGATACAGACTAAAAAGGAGCCGAGGAGCAGTTCCACGAGGGCCAGAGATAATGGTTGAGAGGAGCAAAGGACTTTGTGTGTAAGTGGCAAACTTTCTCTTGATTAAAAAAATTCAATGTTCATTGGAAATTATGGGCTAGTAATACCTCTAAATTAGCATTAGTTGAAGTATTTCATCAGACTTTGCGTGCTTGGTGTGGTCTTCGACAATAGGCCGTCATTACCAGCTCATCAATGTCATCCTTTTCCTTTCAAGCAACTTTTGCAAAACCCATCGTCTCTACAATTCCACAAAACTTCTAGTCTCTGCAGCTCTTGTTGGGCTAAGATTCCGACCCGGCAGGCTGATATTTTATTTTGATCTCAGTGACGAATCCGGTCACTCACTGCTTCAGTCTCATGAATGACCGCTAGGATACTTTCGTTCTGTGGAATCATGTCCATTCGTTTTCAGCATCACCTCAATGCTTTCTGATCTAGCCATTCTCAATGTGTGGACTGCTTCAGATTAATCTGCCATGGTCCTGAGCTAAGAGTCTGCGAGCAAATTATGGAAGTTCTTGAATGCTTGAGCAAGGAAGAATTTCTAAATCAATGCCGACGAAGAGCAATGGTGACTGACATACACACTTGTCTCTAGTACGGGGCTTCGAGATCAAGGCCCGCTTGGCTGGAGAGGGGGCGATATACAGCCTACGGCGAATGAGGTAAGGTAGCTCTGGCTATTTTATAAAGGTGACGGCACAACGAGGCTTGGTAGAAAACCTATTGCTCCTCGATAATTACTAATCTTTGTAGAATCTTCAACTAGAGATTGAAATCGACAAATTTCTGGCAACATGACTGAGGAAGATTGCTGGGAAATCATCGATATCGATCTCTGACAGAGAGACTTCAAAGCCACTTTGGATACTTTTCAGTGATGACGAAAGGCACAAGCTATCACACCCTTTCGCTACTTCCTGACTCTCCTATCTAGCAACCACGACAGCAACATCGTGGCTTGCAATTCAGTGCCCGAAAATGATTCAATAACCAATCAACCCTTGGAAGTTGAGATCGACATTAATAATTTCTGGCAATTCCATCTCTCTAGATCGCCAAATCTCAAGCTGGCACAAGTTGAATGACTTCAAGGTGTTTGTCCTTTCTGGATCTTGGGGAAAGAGTCTTCGATGTTCGGCCTCTCATGGATTCTGTATGGTTAACAACTGCTGCTTCCTCCTTCACACAAAACACACAGCACAACAACATCTATCTGCCTACCTTGACTTTGCATCGTACAACTCATCCTTTGGTCTCGCAACCATGTCAGCGGTAACCAACTCTGAAGAGACGGATGGCCTGGATAAGTCACTTCTCGACAGTTTGGCCAAAGAGATCCTGGCAGAATTTAATGCCAATATGGGTCAAGCTGACAAGGATCCAACGCAAGATATCGCGAATAATCTGGGTTGGGTGGACGACTTCCACGATTCTCCACTGGATGTTTCTTTCGATCTCTTTGCTCCAAGCAGGTCTGGTCCAGCACTTTTTCCCGATTCTTCTTCCGAAAGCTGACATTTTCCATTTAGTTCTGCTTCGTCGACGCTGTCGGGAAATACCCAAAGCAGTCTCTCTCCGAACAACTGTGAACCCACAGCCAGCACTTCCAACCAAGGGGTCACTGCGGCTCAGAAGGGGTTTGAAACGAGCTTCATGCCAGCTAACAACGAGTTGGGCTTCACAGTTGCCTATCAACAAGCCAATGGGTCTCAAAACGGATCTGGGACGAAACATCACCCTCCGCCGTCACAAGGTTGCCCTCCTCCTTCCAGCAATGGTGGTGCTCTAGGTTCTGCCAATGGTAACCCGGAACAAGGCCACAAATCAGCCGTGTCCCTAGACGAGCAACGACGAAAACAGCTTGAATCAGTCCCTGAGCTTTATTCCCAGCGCTATTGGTGCCCAGACTCACAATGCCACCACGCCAGATCCCGACCCCAGAGCTGGAAATACTTCTTCCCGGCCAAAAAAGATCGAGACGAGCATTTCCACAAGCACAAACTTGATTGCTGGACACCCACATTCACTGCCGAGTTCGACGCCCGTCTGGCGGAACACAATTACTCGCTGGGCATCCCTCAGCGGCGAGGTTTTCGGAGGGGTGATGCAAGCGTGTTTGCTTATCTGGAGAAACTCAATCGCGAGATTGAGCTGTGCTCTCCTTGTAAACGGTTTGAAAGGAGCGCTGAGTATACCAGTGGCGCAGCGACTCCGGAATCTTGCGCTGCTCATTCACATTTGTCGTACCATAATTGGGTTATCCATGAGCTGGATAAGCAGTGTGGAACGCGGTATGCAGAAGGCGGAATTCGGTATGAGGCGCGCAAGTGTGCTCATTATTCCAGAGCCTGAGTCTGATGGTGGTGACGGCAATGGGGCGTTTAGGCCTACCCCTCAAGTGATTCATTGGTTATTAGCCTTTCAAAATCACAATGATATATCCGTTTTGCAGTCCATGAACTCGAGATCGATATTGATAATTTTCTGGCAACCTCTTCCAACTCGATTGCCGGAGATTCTTATCGATATTGATCTCGAGTTGGCGAGGTTGTAAAAGATCGAGTGTGATTCATGATTTACTCTTCCTCCCTCCTTCTGAGCCTCCAGCACGCACAATATTACACTCTTCTAGTATCCGCTCAATCAAGATCAACCGTCGACAAATTTCTAGCTGAACGATTCTTCGAAATCGCTACAAATTCATGGCCCCTACTCTCAAACCAAAGACGATAATAAAATTATAAATTGACCTTGAGGGGTAACAAAGTATTAACCATCAAACTCCTAAGACTATTATAGCGTCGAAAAGCCTTACCTATATCAATAAATCTCGGTTTAGGTTACCTCTCTTGAAGAACTCAACCAAGATATGGTAAGCCTTCTCCTAGCTTCTTTTCCTTACTAAACCCCCCGTTTCCTACATTATCAACTTTGGTCTACCTGTTCTAGCCCGAGCCGTTCTTTCGGAATATTACTTTAGTAACGATGCTTCAGCCTTGCCACGCGATGGCTTCTCATTCGTCGCTCTTCATGCAGCTACCGCTACCGCCCTTCGTCTAAACTACACCTAGTATAGAGGACCAACCAGATTTTGAGAGTAGCTCTCTAGCGCCCTTTATAGAAGTACTAGTAATACTTCAACGTAGTATATAGGTATTTTTTCTTCAACTTTTACTAGTAAGGCTTAGCGTTGTAACTAGGACTAAAACCGGTATATAGATACTAAATCGGTATACCTATTACGACTATAGCCTAGTTTTCTCGCGGCCTTCCGAGCTACAACGGTATATCGAGACTTTTTACCTAACGATAAAGATATAATAAGATTGCCCTATTAAAGGGTATACTCGAAGGCTCAATAAATCCTAGCTAAGCACCTCAATTCTTTCCTACCTATTTCCTTAGATAATATAAAGGCGTTGAGATTAATCTTAATACTTACGATAGATACCTATACTACTAGCCTTACTACTATTGATATTACTTATAATTAATCTAGCTAGTCCCCTCAAGCCTCCTCTCTGTCAGGATCCAAGTCATGTAATAGATTTTGTTTCCTCCTTCGTCAGAGCACTGATAGATAGAAATACTCTTGTGGACGGTATGATCACCTTTTGACAGGGAGATGAAACCTGGCATGATTTCAATATGTCATTAATTATCGCTGATACTACTGCGTACTGTGTAGTTGCGCCACGTGGTCTAGCAATAAAAAAGGCTTGTATGCTTGTCTATTTTTATGACGATGTTCACGAAGTTCATCACGATTTGAGAATAAGGTCATCTCGTGAGCCGCGGCGCTTGGGGATTGTTTCGGGAGTGCCATGGGCTGAGCGATCATGATGTTGTTCTGTTGAATAATGGAAGCACAGCGTATCCAGTCGCGAGGGAACATGGCAGACGATGAAAAATAATGTCGTTGTGGCTCTGTTTGGTGTACAGGAATGTTGTGATTGTGTTACTTGGAGTTCTTGAATTACGTCAGGTAGGCCGACTGCTACTTACACTCTTTGCTGCCAGTTGTAATTGCACGAAGATTGCAGGTGTCGAGAGGTCCAGCTTTCGCATCCGTCAAGTGGCCGGGTAGGGTTGGAGCTGGAACGTCGCACTTGTATGCGCGGGCGGGTATCGAGGCCACGTACATGGTTGGAATGAGGATGACTGATGCTCAAGTCAGCAGAGCAACGAGTTGAAGGTTAGACCTGTGAACGATCAGTGTTGAGGACAGACTACCAGAACTGGTACTGTGATACGCCCGGCCTCCACTGCAGGTGCACGCCAGCCAGCCCGGTGTGAGATTGCGATAAGCAGGACTGACTCGAGTAGTCGACTGTTGTCTTGGCATCCATCTGTCAATTGTTGTCTGGGATGTTGGTAATAATCACACACAAGACGGAATAAATGATAAATAACAATAATAAAACTATCAATAATGAGGCCATACCAGGCAACGAGTGTCATCATGGAGGGATATAAATAAGCGCAATCTAATGCCCGACGGAAACGGGGACGGAGACGCAAATCCAAGCTGAAGGCAGGCGAATGAGAGACACTAGCACCGCCTAGTACCATGAGACGCTCGGAAAGGAAGCTGAAACCTATGGAAGAAAGGCGACGAGGGAGAGACTGCTTGATTACTCGCATGCACCCATCCTCTGCTTCTCTGTGACTCCAGCCTGCCTGCTTCTCTGTGACCCCGGACTGCTTCTCTGCGACTCCAAACAGCTTCTCTGCGACTCCAAACCCCCCCCCAAGCTGATACTCGTACAACGTCAAAGTTCTGGCGGGCTTCCTCCGTCATCACCAAATAGCGCCCCGTTCCCGCACGCCAACCAATCTCTGCAAGAGCCTTGGACCTTGGACCTTGGATCTTCCAAGGACTTACGGACGCGACGAGCGAACCGACAAACAACATCCTCCCGACTCCTCCATCCTCCTCCTGCCCCCAGCCAGCATCGTGAGAGGCTGTCAGTCTTTCCTCCCGTCCGCTTCACCCTCCACTCCCACGGTCCTTTATCGCTATTCACCACCTGCATGGTCATTCCTTTGCCTGCTTCCGTCTTCCCAGACTTTTCAAGCTCCGCCGCGCATTCTTGATCTGCCGCACCACCACCACCACTCCGCATTGCATATCGCCATCGTAGCTACAAATAGCTTTTTGCCTTCGAAATGTCAAACAACGGGACAGGTGAGCTACAATCCCCCCTCGACTGCTCCCACATTCCTCGACAAGCCTTCCCTATTGCCAATTGCTAAATATGACTTCAGTTACCTCGACCGCTCCCTTGACACCAACAACACCATTAACAACCACGAATGCGCCCACTACTCCAATCACTACCGCCCAGACCACGGCCCAAGACCCTACCACTCCCACCACCACCCTAGCACCAGTCACTTCTGTTGTGACTGCCTCATCGGTTCCTGCATCCACCCAACTCGTCACGTCCATAGTCCTCGCGAGCACATCCAATGGCTCGCTTATGCCCCCCTCGACCGTGGTCGTCACAGTAATAAGCACGCCGCCTTCCACCCCAGTGGCCACCGATGCCTCCTCTCGAATCTCTGGCACCGCCTCGTCCGCATCATCCACATCAAGCGCTGCTCTCAACGGACAAGGAAAGTCGTCCACTAATAACTCCAAAGGATTATCGCCAGCTGGAACCATCGCCATTGCCGTTGTGATACCCATTGTCGTCATTGCTGCCCTAGTATTTGCTGGCCTGTTCCTTTGGCGCCGGAGGAAGCAGCAAAAGGTTGCAGAAGAGGAACGAAGGAAAGAGATGGAGGCCTACGGTTTCAATCCCAACAATGATCCCACATTACCGGCAGTTGGAGGCGTCACAGGAGGCTCGGCAATGATGGAGGATGACAGCGGATATCGTGGTTGGGGCACAGCGACAACTGCGTCGAATAGAAAAGCATCCACTGCCATCTCAAGTGGACTGCATCCATCATCAGACGGAGGATATCACAGCCCAGGCTCGCCCAACCCAAGCGATCAGCACTCTGGAGATCCATTGGTAACAGGCGGCGCCAGACGCTCGACGATGGACTCGGAGACGATTGGAGCCTTGGGCACTGCCCCAGTAGCTGCGGAAAACATTCGTCGCGGCCCATCTAATGCATCTTCATCGTACTCCATGGGCGCTCACTCAAACGGCTCTGCTGATGCGCCCATCCCAGTTGGCGGCAATGATTACTACACCGACAATATGTACTATGGAGGCAATCCCTATGACGGCTCTGGGCAAGGACAAGAAGCAGTCATTCGAGACAACCCAGCAAGACGGAACACACAAATCCAACGTAGCGACATCTACCCGCAACAAGGTTCGAGCGGAATTGCTCAGAATTTCTGAGCCAAAAACGCACTTTTATCTGACAATTTTGAAACATGCGGGCGTTTTCCGGATAATGACTGGATCTGCGCGATCCATCGCTCATCAACTTCGAATATCAATATACCGACTTCTATTCTCCTTGCATTGGATACCCAACCCTGACGTCAAGCACTCGAATTCGCAATGCGGGACACTTTGCACCCCCTCTTGTAATTTAATCGAACCCCGGTCGATTCTGAAAACTATGTGTATACACGCGCCACCTTTTCTTTTTAACTCACGTAGGGAGGGAGTTGGGTTTGGGGGCGACCTTGTTTGAGTCTTTAGGATAACTTGAATGGTAACTGCTTTGGCAGGCCGAAGCAAAATGGTACATATGGTTTGGAGGAGGAGAAGAAGAAGAAGGATCTAGATAAGGATCTAGATAAGGAAAGAATCGATTTGCCAATCGCGGATTGATGTAGGTGGTATATAGAGGGGCGAGAAAATGCAAGAGCTCTGCTTAGTACACACCAGTTCTTACCAACCAGATTCTGTGTCTTTCTTGCTTGTGCGTAATTTTGCTGACTCTGGGCTGGAATGGTATACAGCCCGCCTTCCAGCTAGCTTTACTATTCCATCTGTTTGTTCGTCTTGGAACGGATATCTTTATCCTGGCTGTTGGTTCGTCGGTCGGTATTTTTGTTCCTCTCGGCTGTTCATTGAGGGAGACGTTCATTGAGGGAGTGTTCATCGAGGGGGACGTTCATCGAGGGAGTGTTCATCGAGGGGGACGTTCATCGAGGGGGACGAAGGGACGCCCGAGACGGGAGAATTCTATGTTTTGGTTGCGCGTTGGTTATGTAGTATGTATATACATGATTTAAGGGTTTGGGGGTAGGTTTTTTGCGGGTTGTAGTGGTTATTTTTTGGATTTTTTGTATTTTTTGGGATTTTCTTTGTTTGTTTGTTTTTGGCGAGCACTATTTCTACACCCAAATGCTTAGTTTTACCCCCGCGATCCTTTAGATTATACCTGCCTAAAAAATAGTGTCCCCCTTCCTAAAGACTAGGGTCTTAAGGGCCCTAGTTGGAGGGGCTAGCCCTAGTAGGAGAGGCTGGCGATATATGATATTATAGTAGTAAGCCGTAGCTATTTGGCTAGATCTATACGATTATAGTATTAGTAGACCCGTCTATAGTCTAGGGGGTAAGACTCTCTAAATTGTATACGACTATAAGACTACGTAGTATATAAGGTAAGGTAAGGTATACGACTTAAGTTAGACTCGAGTAGTATATATATAATATTTACGTTTTAAATCTTATTATAGTATTCTACTAATACCTTACTATATAAATTTGTATATAGATAGAAGAAATATAATAAAAAGGATTAGAATACTTAAGAAAGTAGGAAATATAGGCGCTATCGCTATATAGTCTAGCCTAAGCGCTAGGTATAAGGATACGTAGTAGTACTATAGGGATAGACGTATTAAGAGAGAAAAGGGATCAAATATATATATTTAGAGTAAACGCTAGAGAGGAATCTCTCCTACGTCTAAGCGATAAGATATCTACGTATATAAAGCTAAGGCCGTACGTGCCTTAGTACGTAACCTAGCTTGGTACCGGACTAGTATCTAACCTATATCTAACTAGTCCCGGAGTCTAGAATAGGTTATAGATCCTAATATTACCCCCCCCTTTAGGAGTCTATCCTCGGACTCTACGGTTCCTTTAAAACTACTAAAAACCCCTATAGGGAAAAAAAAGTTTGTAGAAAGGTATATATAGCTTGTCGTTAACTATATTATACCGACGCTACTGCCCTTTATTAACTCCTACTTAGCTAAGTAATCTTACTTAGGCTAAGTCTTATAGCTTTAGGTTGGATCTAAGGTTACCCTTACTTTAGCCTTACCCCGCTTCCTATAGGATTTTAGCCCGGCCTTGTTCAGGTCGTAGAATTTTACGGTTTATTCTTTATAAGTACCCGTGCTAATTTTTTCAAAATAATAGTATTTCCTAGAGGTTATACTTGTAAGCGTTCTCTACTTAAGCTGCCCCCCCCCTAGGATCCGCGTAGCAGATCCTAAATCGAGTAGAGAAAGTTATTTAAACCTCCTTAGTTATAACGTTTGTAGTACAACGATATATACTTATACTACTATACTAATAGGTTGCTACTCCGCTACTCCTCCTCCTATACGACCGAAGATAGAAGGTTTGATATAAGAGTTAATACTCTTATCTACCTACTTATAGGTTAGGATCCTCTAAATTAAGGAGTATTAATAGTAGTATACTCTTGAATTTACGGGTAGAGTAGCCTCCCGGCTAGTCTAATAGGTATATAACTAGCTAACCTATCTTAGCTTCAACTACGTAGCGGTATATATTCCTCTACGTAGTTTTCCGGTTATAATAGTTTGTTTAGTATACGGCGGCGGTCCTACTCTTAAGTAGTAGATTGCTCCTAATATACCTGCTCCGCGCACTACCCCTATACCCTATATACGGGGTAGAGAGGCCGCCTAGCCTAATAGGTATATAACTTTCCAGCCCGTCGCTTTTATCTACTATTATAGGCTAGGTTCCTCTAAATTAAGGAGTATCAATAGTAGTATACCCTTGAATTTACGGGTGGAGTAGCCTCCTAGCCTAATAGGTGTATAACTTACTAGCCCGTTTTGTATCTACGCGGTTCTCTACGAATAGCCTAATAGACTTATATATCGAGTCAAGTAGTAGTAGTTACTTCTTTAGTATACGGCGGAGATCCTCTACCTTTATAGAGGATTGCTCCTAAGGTACCTAATTTATAGCTTAGTACCCCTATTATCTAGGAACTAGCCCTGTAGCGGATCGACTTAGCTAAGATAACTTAAGAAGTTCTTCTTATAGTTCCGGATCCTATCCTCTTACCCGTAGCCGTAATCTATAGATCCCTTATCTCCCGGAGATAGGGCGGTCTATTCTTCTAGAGTATAGGCTACTCTAGGATCCTTAGAGGAGGCATCCCGGGGTTCTATTATACTAGGAATAGGTAGAGGTAGGATTTCTACTTGCCTACCGTTCTTATATAGGGGCCTTTCTAGCTCCCCGTCCTAGTAGACTTAGGTACTAAGGTAGGCTGAGGCGCCTCGTATCTTATCTCTAGTCTATATTATAGTCTTATTAAATCGTATTCCTTTCATTCTATTTAGTAGTCTCTATATAGGGCTGTAGTATATAGCTTACTTAGAGATTTACTTACTTCTTTAAGTTTTTTATAGCTAGGAATATTCTAATCCATTCTATAATCCTTATAGACGTAGGCTAACCCGCCTCGGCGTAGTTATTCTAGTACTTACTCTCCGGTGACTTTACGGTCTTGAAAGATACGTAATAGACCCCGTCGAACGTTTCTCGTATCGTTGGTAGAGATATCTCCTACTGTTGGTTCTACTCCACAGGAATGGGGTAGATATAGTATACTACTATAGGTATAGTACTAGCTTGGCTGGTAGTAATGAAATGTATAGACTGGTAAAAAGATAATAATATAAGGAGACTAGGACAAGAGCCTATAGAATAATAAACTGCTAGTAGTTTACTTGGTTCTAGTAGTGGTTCTATGTCTCTCCAATTGCCTAGCAATTAGAGGTATATAAATATATACAGTTTATATCCAACCCCCAAGCTTTAATGATAGTTTCCTACTATTATTAAGAGCTATTATTGTATTACTATATTTCACTATATATTATAATATAGACAGGTAGATAGTCTAGACTATCTACTATCTATTAAGATAGTACCACTTGCCTCATTATTCCAATGCTTCCTTCTATAGCTATAGCCTTACCAAGGTCTGTACAAGAGATTGAGATAGTACTACTTATTTATTAATACCTTTATATAAATACTAGCAGTTTTTCTTTTTATAAAGTGGGACTATTATCTCTTCTTTTCTATTCCTCCCTATTCCTTTACTATCTTCCCTTAT